>JAQZBX010032732.1:0-25719 GCA_029593785.1 Cabassous unicinctus
AACCAGATAGAAAAAAAAAAAATACTATGAAAAATTGTACAACAACAGATTAGATAACCTAGATGAAATGTACCAATTCCTATAAACAACAAGTAACATAAACTGACTCAAGAAGAAATAGAAAATCTCAATAGAGATCTATAACAAGTAGAGATTGAGTCAGTAATCAAAAACCTCACCACAAAAAAAGTCCAGGACCAGATGGCTTTCTGGTGAATTTTAACAAACATTCCAAGAAGAATTAACACCAATCCTGCTCAAACTTTTCCAAAACTTGAGAGGAAGGAACACTTCCTAACTCATCCTATGAGGCCAGCATCACTCTAAAACTAACACAAGATAAAGATGTCACAAGAAAAGAAAGTTATAGATCAATATCCCTCATGAATATGGATCCCTCATTATTACAGATGCAAAAATTCTCAAAAAATTCCAGCAGTGTTCTACCTGTTGTGAAAATAGGGCAAATACCACTAAATTGGAGAAGAATAACCTCTTTAAGAAATGGGGCTGGGAAAATTGGACCTCCATTTGCAAAAGAATGAAGGTGGACCCCTACTTCATATCATATACAAAAGCCAACTCAAAATGGAAGGGTTAGGGGTCCCAAATAGCCAAAACCATCTTGAAAAAGAACAACATTGGGGACTCACACTTCCCAGCTTTAAAATTGATTACAAAGCTACAGTGGTCAAAACAGCATGGTACTAGCACAAGGAAAAATATATAGACCAATGGCAGAGTTCAGAAATAGACCCTCACCTCTATGTACCATTGACTTTTGACAAGGTTGCCAAACAACAGTCTCTTCAACAAATGATGCTGTGAGAACTGGATTTCCATATGCAAAAAGAATGAAAGAGGACCCCTATTCATGCTATATACAAAAATTAGCTCAAAATGGATCAAAGATCTAAATGTAAGAACCAGAACTATAAAACTCCTAGAGAAAATGTAGGGAAGCATCTTCAGGACCTTGTGTTACACAATGGTTTCTTAGACTTTACACCCAAAGCAAAAGCAACAACAAAAAAATAGATAAATGGATCCTCACCAAAATTAAAAACTTTTGTGCATCAAAGGACTTAATCATGAAAGTAAAAAGACAATCTACACAATGGGAGAAAATATTTGGAAACCATATATCTGACAAGGATTTAATATCCATAATATGTAAAGAAATCCTACAACTCAACAATTAAAATGCAAATAACCCAATTTAAAAGCAGGCAAAAGACTTGAATAGCCATTTCTTCAAAGAAGACACACATTTTCCTAAATGACATGAGGCAGACACAAATGACAAATGTTGTATTATTCCACTTATATAAAATATCTAGAAAAAGCAAAATCATAAAGCCAGAAAGTAGATTAGAGGATGCCATGGTCCAGTGGGAAGTAAGAATGGGAAGTTATTGTCTAATGAACATAGAGTTTCTGTTTGGGGTGATTAAAATGTTTTGGAAATGGACAGCAATGATGGTTATACTAGTGAATCTTACACTTAAAAATAGTTGGAATGGCAAATAAATAAACAATACATTTTTTTAAGTGCACCAGGAACTTATTTCTCAATCAGCCGATCAGATCAATCCACCCCTTGGCCTCATTGATTAGTTAGAAGATGAGCATGGGACTCTAGCAGTTCTAATCAGAGCTTTTTCTGGGACAATTTGGAAAAAGGGCCTTCATTCCCCTAGGGTTGCTAAGTGTGCAAGATACAGCCCTCGTGCTGCTTAAAAAAAGAAGAGTCTACTTGGAAATAAAGCTAACACAGGACAGTAAAGCCTAAGGATTTAAAAAATGACAAATTGCTAACCACAACTTTAAATACATGGATTTACCTGTGCCTGCAGCTTTCTTTCAAAATTCAGGAGTGTGATGGGTTAAGTTCATGAGTAATTTGGCTAGGCTATGGTGTCCATTTGTTTGGTCAAGCAGGCACTGGTCTAATTGTTACTGTGAGGATATTTTGTGAATATAAATCATCAGTAAATTGATTCATTCTATCTGTGACTGATAACATCTACAATCAACTAAGGAGATTACCTTCAACTATGAGTCAACAATTTTCTCTTTGGATTTCAGGTTATTTTATTTGGCTTTCTGTCACTTTCAACCAAAAAAGTTGGTTTATGTTACAATAAATTTCAACAAATAATATATATTTCAGACCACTTCTATGGGCATACCAAGAAAGATACCCCCAATCCCTCCTCAGACCCTGCCATCAGGTGGACTGGATTCTAGACTCTTCCAAGGGGATTTGCATTAGATGATACTGGTTATTCTGTCATACTTCACTTATGTAAATGTGGCTTTCCTTTTCTTGATTAGGATCTACCATTTTGTTGATGATCTATTGCTAGTGAAAACTATAAAAGATTGCTAAAAGAAATCAAAGAAGATCTAATTAGACTAAATATTTTTAAAATATCAATTCTACCCATAATTATTTACAGATTCAACACAATCCCAATCAAAATTGCAACAGCCTACTTTGCAGAAATGGAAAAGCCAATTATCAAGTTTACTTGGAGGGTATGAAGCCCTAAATAGACAAAAACATCTTGAAAAAGAAGACCAAAGTTGGAGGACAAACACTTTCTGACTTTAAAGCTTATCATCAAACTACAGTGGTCAAAAAAGCATGGTACTGGCACAAAGATAAATATAAAAGAGGTGAACATGCACAAAAGACATGAATACAGACATCCAAGAATTTCAGAGAACACCAAACAAGATAAACATGAGGCAAAATCTATCCTGTCATATATTGATCACATTATCGAATGCAGAGAAAGCTGCAAGAGGAAAGTAACATGTTGCATACAAGGGAGTCCTGATTAGATTGAGTGCCAATTTCTCATCAGAAACCATGGAGACAAGAAGGCAGTGGGTTGAAATATTTAAAGTGCTGAAAGAAAAACAGTTGCCAATCAAGAATTTTATATCCAGCAAGTCTTTCCTTAAAAAATGAGGGAGAGATTAAGACATCCCAGATTTTTAAAAGCTAAGAGTTCATCACCACTAGACCTGCCCTACAAGCAATGCTAAAGGGAGTTCTTCAGACTGAAAGAAAAGGACACTAAACAGTGGTTCAAAGAGGCATAAAGAAAAAAGACCTTTGGTAAAGGTAATGAGATGGGTAACTATAAATGCCAGTACTATTATATGTATTATATTTTTTGGTGTGTAACTCCACTTTTTACTTCTTACAGGTTCAAAAATGCAAGTGCATAAATAGTAATGATCAATCTATGGTTTGGGAAATACAATGTATAAAGAAATAATTTGATATAACTTGAGCATGGCTAACATCATACTCAATGGTGAAAGACTGAAAGCTTTCCCCCCAAAGATAAGGAATAAGACAAGGAAGCCCACCGTCACCATGGTTAATATTGGAAGTTCTAGCCTAAGTTCTTGCCTCATCACTTGCAATAAGGCAAGTAAAAGAATAAAAGTCCTTCAAATTAGAAAGATGAAGAGTACCTTTCCCTATTTTCAGATGACATGATCCTATATCTAAAAATCCTGAAAAACCCATAACAAAGCTACTAGAGCTAATAAATGAACTCATCAAACTGGTAAGGAAGAAGGACAACAGGCAAAATCAGTCACATTTCTATACACTAGTAATGAACAAACTGAAGAGGAAATGAAAAACACCCATTTATAATAACAATTAAAAGAATAAAAAATCTATAAATAAATTTAACAAAGGATATAAAGGACTTATACACAGAAAACTACAAAACATTGCTGAAAGAAATTATAGACTTAAATTAATGGAAGGACATTTCATGTTCATGGATTGGAAAACTAAATATTCTTAATATATCAGCTCTACCCAAAGTGATTTACAGATCCAACTGAATACCAGTCAAAATCACAACAGCCTTCTTTGTAGAAAAGGAAAAGCCAAGTATCAAAGTCATAAGAAATGATAAGGTACCCCAAATAATCAAAATCATCTAGAGAAAGAGCAAGCCTACCACAATCAGAGCTCTGTCCTCTACACAAAGGCTTTGAATAATGAGAAAGAACTGGCAGAAACACATTTCTCAAAGCTCCGAAAAACAGTTAAAATACTGCAATGAAGGGTGAGCACTAAATCAAGAAAAAAAGCTACTGAAAAACATTACAGTTCATGTAATGCTCTGGTTGGCTGCTCTCCCAACACTTATTGGCATTGCATGGAGCTGGCCCATGCTTCCAGCGTAGGTCCCTGTTACCAGCTCCAGAGGGAGAAGAGTAACCCTCGTGGACATACTGGGAGCATGTATGTCTGGCCCAGTCTTTCTGGTGATGGCATGAGGGACTTGCCATCCCAGAACTTGCTCTGTATGTAGAAGGAAACCCCCCGAGTGCTCCTACAGAACACAGTGGGAGAGCAGTCAAGTCGTGCTGCCTGGGGCAAGGGATTGCTGGCTGTAGGACATAAAGTGCAGTGCCTGAGACCATGAGAAAACTGTTTTCTAGAGAAAAGGTAAAATTTGTATCCATGCAAATGGGTGAGTTCCTAGGGTCACAAATGCATAACCAAGACAAGATGCATGCACAGAAAGAATCAAGGGGGCCCCTATGCTTTGGCCTGGAGCTATTCTGGAATCTCACTGTATGCATAAGACCTGAAGGAGAGGACTTGCACAGGTCAATCAGAAGATTGGAAAAGTGTTTTCTATTATTCCTCCTTCTTTATTTTATGTTAGCTCCTGTAATTCAAGGAAAGTTCTGTCATAAAACTAGCTGAATGCTGAATACAAGCATAAGGAACAAATGCCTCAGAATCTAAATTCCAGTGATCATACATTAATATATCAAAATGTCCAGGTTTCAACAAAAGATTACAAAACATACAAAGAAACATGAAGTGAATGTCCAGGCAAAGGAGAACATAAAGCATTAGAAACCATCAATGATGTACATTCTAGACAAAGGCTTCTTTAAAAATGGTCCTAAATGTGCTCAAATAGCTAAAGGAAAGAATGGACAAGGAACTAAATGAAATCAAGAAAATGATATATAAAACAAAAAGGGAATATTAATAGAGAGATAGAAATTATGAAAAGGATCCAAACTTAGCTACAGATCCCAGTAACAAAAATTAAAAATTCCTGAGAGGGGTTCAACAAGAGATTGGAATTGTCAGAATAATCACTGAACTTGATGATAAGAAACCATCCAGTGTGAGGAGAAAGAAAAATGAAGAAAAGTAAACAGTGGCTTATGAAATTTGGGGAAACCATTAAGCATACCAATATACACATTATGGAAGTCCCAGAGGGAGAAGAAAGAGAGAAAGGGCAGAGAAAATGTTATAAGAAATAGTGGCTGTAAACTTCCAAGTTTTATGAAAGATATGAATGTACTCATCCAAGATACTCACCAAACTCCAAGCAGGACTTACACTGTGGCATAATATTACAGTCAAACTGTCAAATGTCAAAGATAAAGAGAGGCTTCTGAAAGCCCCAAGAAAAAAAGCAACATGTCATGTACAAGGGAGCTGCAGTAACATTAAGTGTCAATTTCTCATCAGAAACCATAAAGACAAGAAGACAGTAGATGACACATTTAGAGAGCTGAAAGCAAAAAACTGCCAATCAATAATTCTATATTTGACAAAATTGTCTTTCAAAAATGAGGGAAAGATTAAGATATTCCCAGATAAATAAAAATGGAGAGAATTTATCTCTGGCCCTACAAGAGATACTAAAAGGAGTTCTACAGTTTGAGAGGAAAAGACACTAGACTTTAAATCAAAAACAGAGGAAGAAAGAATGACCTCCAGTGAGGGCAATGTGCTATTGTATATTTAGATTGTAAGTCTGTTTTTAATTTCCCACAGGATTTAAAAGGCAAATGCATAAAATGTGATGATAAATCAGTGGTTATGGACTCATAATGTATAAAACTGTAATTTGTGACAAGAATTACAAAAAGGTGGGGGAATGAGGGGTATAGGAGCCAGCCGAGTTTGTATAAACTATTGAAATTAAGTTGCTATCAAAGCAAATGAGATTATTATAAATTTAGAATATTAAATTTATGCTTCATAATAACTACAAAGAAAATATTGAAGAATATGCAAGCTCATAGAAACATTAGAGCATAAGTTGCCAGGGCTGGGGTGGGGAATGGGGAGGGAGTTCATGCATAATGGTGTAGGGTTTCTGTTTCAGGGGTTGGGAAAACTTTAGAACATGGAACATGGTGAGGGCACTGCAATATTGCGGATATGATTAATCCATTTAATGGTATTCCTGGGAGTGGTTGAGGTGGGAAATTTTATGTTATATATATGTTTTCGCCATTAAAAAAAAAGAAAGCAAGAGCAACTAGAGAGACAATGACAATTAAATCTAATACACTGTCCTGCATGGGATCTAGCAAGGGAGGGGAAAAGGCTCAAAGGGACATTATTGGGATATATTAAAAAATGAAATATAGAATATAAGCTCTATATCAATGAAAATTTCTTGAACTTGATAACTATACTTGAAAATACTAAAATACTTGTTCTTAGGATGTGTACATGGCAGTATTAAGTATTCAAGGATCTGATATATACAACCTACACTAAGTGTTTAGAAAACGGAGTGATAAATAGACAGATGGCTAGATAAGATGGATGGATGGAAGGTAGGCAGGAAGGAAAGCAGGAAGGCAGGCAGGCAGGCAGGGAAAAAGGAAGGAAGGAAGGAAGGAAGAGCAAATTTTGCAAAATGTTAAAATTGATGGATCCAGGTATCTTGGGGAGTATGGATATGTTGGAGTTCTCTGTAATGGGTTTGTATTACTTTTGTAACTGACCTGTATGTTTGAGTGTATTTCAAAATAAAAAGTTTTTTTTTTCAGATGAAAAAAATTGGAGGACTCACAGTGATTAATTTTAAAACTTATTACAAAGCTTTAGTAGCCAAAGCAGTGTGGTACTGGCACAAGGACAGACATAGACCAATGGAATCAAATTGAGAGTTCAGAAAAAAACCCTCATACCTATGACCAATTGATTTTTGAGAAGGGTGTCAATTCCACCCAATGGGGAAAGAAGAATCTCTTCTTCAATGGTGCTGGGAAAGCTGGATTTCCATATGCAAAAGAATGCAGGTGGACCCTGACCTCACACCATATACAAAAATCAACTCAAAATGGATCAAAGACCTAAATATAAGAGCAAAAACTATGAAATGCATAAAAGAAAACATAGGGAAACATCTTCAGGAATTTGTGTTAGGCAATGGTTTCTTAGCGTTTACACCAAAAGCACAAGCAACAACAAAAAAAAACATAAATGGAACCTCATGAAAATTAAAGACTTTTGTGCCTCAAAGGATTTTATAAACAAAGTTAAAAGACAACCTCCAGAATCAAAGAAAATATTTGCAAACCACATATCCAATAAGGATTTAATAAGCAGAATATATAAAGAAATCCTACAATTCAAAAACAAAAAGACAAACAACACAATTTAAAAGTAGGTAAAAGATGTGAATAGACATTTCACCAAAGAATATATCCAAAAGGCCACTAAGGACATGAAAAATAGTCAACATTACTAGCCATTAGGAAAATGCAGATCAAAACTGCAATGAGATACTATTCCATAACCACTAGAATGGCTACTATTTAAAAAATGGAAATAGCAAGTGTTGGACAGGATGTGGAGAAATAGGAACACTCACATATTGTTGGTGAAAATGTAAAATGATGCAGCTGCTATGGAAAATAGTTTGGCAGTTCTTCTGAAAGTTAAATATAGAATAACCATATGACCTGGCAATCCCACTTCTAGGTATACACCCCAAAGAATTGAAATCAGGCACAGAACAGATATTTTTATGGAAAGTCAAAAGAACTAATATAACCAAAACAATTTAGATAAAGAATAAGTGGGAGGAATTAGTTGATTCAAGATTTATTATATAGCTACAATAATCAAGACTGTATAGTATTTGTGGATGTACCAATGGATAGATACATGGAACAGAATCAGAACCCAGAAATATGTCCATCTGAATTTTTCAAAGATGCAAAATTAATTCGTTAGAGGAAGTATAGCCTTTTCAACAAATGGTGCTGGTGCAACTGGACATCCATATGCAAAAATATATATATATATAAATCTTTGACATAAATCTCACACTTTATACAACTAAGTAAAAATGGATCTCAGAATTAGATGTAAAACCACAAAACATTTAAAATAATAATAGGAGAAAATATTGACATCTAAGACTAAACAAAGAATTTTTAGACTTGACACCAAAAGAACAATCCGTAAGAGGAATAAGTGATAAATTGGACTTCATCAAAATTTAAGACTTTTGCTTTGGAAATGATCTCAAACAAAGGATGATTAGACAAGCCACAGCCTTGAAGACTATTTGCACATCACATATCTGACAGAGGGTTCATATCTAGAATACATAAAGAACTCTCAAAATGCAACCTTAACCAACAGTCCAATAAGAAAATAGGCAAAAGACAGGAAGAGACATTCCACCAAAGGGGATATTAGAGATGGTAAAAAAAGAAAAAATGAAAAGATGTTCATCACCATTAGCCATTAGGAAAATGCAAATTAAAACTACAATGATATAGTTTTCCACACTTATCTGAATGGTTAAAGTAAAAAATAGCAGCAACACCAAGAGCTGGTGAGGATATAGGGAAACTGGATCTCTCATACATTACTTGCGGGAATGTAAAATGGTGCAGCCACTCTGCAGAAGAGTTTGGTAGTTTCTTAGAAAACTAAACATGCAATTAATTACTATACGACCCAAAGATTGTTCTTCCAGAGAAATGAAAACAAATGTTCACACCAAAACCTGTACATAAATGTTTCAAGCAGCTTTATTTGTAATAACCCCAGATTGGAAACAATTCAGATGTCCTTCAATGGTTGAATGGTTCAACAAAGAAATAACTGGTATGGTATATCTCATGGAATATTCCTCAGCAATAAAAAGAAATGAGCTATTAATACATGCAACAACCTGAATGAATCTCCAGAGAATCATGCTGAGTGAAAGAAAGGCATTTCCAAAGATTTGGAAAAGACAAAATTAGTGGTTGTTAGAGGTTAAGGAGCAGATGTGGCCTGGAGGGAAGTGGGTGTGGCTCTAAGAGGATAACTGGAGGGAGCCTTGGGAAGGAAATGTTCTGACCTTGACTGTAACATCGCCAATATTCCGTTTGTGATACTGTATTACAGTTTTACATGTTACCATTGGGGCAAAGTGGGTAAAAGGTACATGGTATTTCTTAAAACTGCAGGTGAATCTACAATTATCTCAAAAAATTAAAAACGTCAATTTAAAGAAAAAAAAATGACCCTGTTCATTAGTATGAATGCAGCCACCTGTTACCAGCGGTAGGCGTCTGTGTGAGACGTAGGCTTACCTCTGGTTACAAATGGAGTAAAAGACAAAATGAATCTGAAATATGCATATATTATCTATCTGAAAATTAAAGCCTAATGATTCTGGGTATATTCTCAGCTGTTTTCAGCACAGATTTGAAATATCTGGATCCATAAGTCTGACGTCCAACATATACTAAAAATGTAAGCCTCAGACCACCCCTCTCTTCCTTTGTTAAAGTATTAGAAATTAAGCCTGTTTCCTAAATGACATGCCATAAAAACACATGTGTAATATATATTATCTGATTTCCCCATAATTGGAACTGTGACAAATCTATTCCTTTAACACAAAACTCAAAATTGCACATAATGGTAGTAAGTCAAATGGGTTGATTGATGAGACCCTCCAAGGTGGAACTCCAGGGGAGTGAAAAACACAAGCTTTCTGGAGTATTCCCACTGCCTGATTCCTGGAAGCAGGGAGAGTGGGAAGCAAGATTAGGAGGGCAGTCCCGTTTCACTTCGCTCCATGCTGCCTGTTCTCCCCACATACACCTCCCCTTTCACCACCAGACCTCCCTCTAACACTGAAACTGTTGGCAGGACTAATACCAGCTAATATCTTCGGAGTGCTTACAGTGTACTAGGCACTGTACTAAGCGTGCATTTAATATGAATAACTCTGCCAGGTATTATTATTTTCTCCATTTTACAGAAAGCTGCATCAGCGAGGTCAAATAACTTATCCAAAGCCATAGAGTCTAGTGGTAAAGCTGGGATTTGAATGAAGATCTGTCCAAATGCAAACCTCAAGCTTTTAACTGTTAATCCAGTGGTTCTCAAACCTTGCCGTATATTCAAATTGACTGCCAAACTGTTTAAAATCCTGATGCCCCAAACAAGTAAATGAGAATGCCTGAGGGCAAGAATCAGCTTCAGTATGTTTTGAAAGATCCCCGAGTGATTCCAATGTATAATTAATTTGGGCCTTTCCAATTAGAACTCTGGCTTTCCAGGTGCCTCCCATTACCAAACTTCACTCACAAAGCTCTAGCCTATTCCAAATCTAAGGCTCTAAGTCCACCCTCTAGCACCCTCCCAATCATTCACCCCCAACCCCCACGCTTGAAATCCGTTATCCTGAGCCTGGACCCTTCGAGAAATTGGTTAGAATTTCTAGATTGCCTGGGAGTCTCATCTAAGCTAGGGTTCTAGGGGCTAAGGAAGGCTCAACGCCTTTCCTCTCTTATTTAATGATTCAGATTAAGTCCTTTGATGCCTCAACCTCAAACAGAGCATTTCAGGATTTCAGACATTTGGGGCACATGAGTAGACACTAGCAAGGCCCATTCCTGAGTATGGAATCTTACCCATTAGAGAATTCAAGAAGAGTGGAAAAATCATTAGCTTGAGAAGGCTCGCTGTGGATTGTGTATCAGTTAAGCTCTTTGAAGTTGGCAGAAGAGACTGCAGATAAGGAAAGTGATGCTCAGAGAGTAGTAAAACTAAGGTCGCAGGCCAATAAGGGGTGACAATGAAATTATTCTCTCCTGAAGGATGTGGCTATTCTAAGGACAGACTAATGCATGGCAAAATTATTTGCATAGTACCTGCTCTATGCATTATCCATGAATAGTCACCAGATGTGTCTTTGGCCATTACTTTATCTTCATCTGTCAATGTTGCAAATTTGGGGGCAGATAAGTAAATGATTGATACTAAAGTTGGTAGAGAAAAGAAAAAAAGAAATGGAAAAGAACTTATAAAATCCACAACCTGAAAAGCAAACAAAGTAGATGTGTATGGTCCAAAATACGTTGAATATTTAGAAGAAAGAGAATTTAGCCACCACTCTGTCTGAATCCTTAAGACTAAAGCCTGCTAGGAAACCTGCAGAACACAAATGCATTCTGGCTGCTCTTGCCTTCTCTCACCCCCATCAAGAACTGCTGAATATATTAGCTTGCTAATAGTGGCAAGGAGAAACTGGTGTCTTGAAAATTTCCAGGACTGTGTTAACTCTCCCTTCCCAAATTTTCCTAGAATCAAGGAAGCCATGTCTTATCTGGAGTTTGCACTCCAGATTCCTTGTCAGCGTTCATGACCCTCTGTCCCTTTTTAAGTTTCTCAGAATAACACCCTGGACATATTTTTCTTTTAAATTTAAACAATGATAAAATCCCAAAATGACGTCTGCCTCCCAAGAACTGAATTTCCCTGGGCTGGTAATAAGAGAAGAAAACTGACCTCTTCAAGCAGCTCTTTTGCGGAGGGTGTGGAGGCCCAAGGCAGGCAGCAGGTCGGCTCTCTCCGCAGCACAGCCTCCAGCAAGGCTCCCTGGAGGCCAAAGCTTGGGAAACCGCATCTGACACAGCCCCAGGCAAACATCTGCTTTTCTCAGGTAGACTTCAGGCCTGCCAAGTGCCAAAGAGGCAAGGCGGCAGGGAGATGCTCCTAGGTAAGAGAGTGGCTCCTTTCGAGGGACTAACCCATCGTGCTCATCAAGGAAGCGTTAATCCCACATCACTTCTTTCAGCTGCCCCTCTTTCAGATGAAAATGGCCAGTTTTTATAGAGCAAAATGACAAAATATTCATAATGAACATAATACCTGATGTATATCTCTCAAGTCTCAGTATCACTTTGATTGTGGGATTAGTAAACATAACCAATAAATCTCTTTATTGTGAAATAAGTAGAAATTTCATGAGAAAGTATATTCATTTATCTCAAAATTGGATGCCAACATGTGTTATCTATTTCTGTTCTAAAAAAATTTCCCAAAACTTAATAAATTAAAATACTACCTGTTTATTTTCTCGTAGTTTCTAAGGGTCAGGAATCCAGGAACAGCTTAGCTGGATGCCTCTGCCTCAGCGTCTCTCACCAGGCTGCAGTCAGTGTGGGGCTGGGGCAGCGGGCATCTCATACCACGACTGAGGAGGATCCACTGCCAAAGGCCACCCGCATGGCTGCTGGCAAGCGCCATGCCCTTGTTGTCTGTGGACTGGAGAGCTCAGTTCCTTGCCGCAGGGCCTCTCTGTGGGGCTCCTCACCACACAGCAGCTTGTTTCCCCAAAGCGAGGACTGCAAGAAAAAGGGAGAAAGAGATCAGTAAAATGGAAGTCAGTTTTTTTTTTTAAACCTCTTCTCAGAAGTGATATTCCACCATTTGTTCCTATTCTATTCATCAAAAGTAAGTCACTAGGTCCAGCCCACACTCAAGAGGAGAGAATTCTGTAAGGACATGAATGCTAGCAGGCAGGGATCTTTGCCCACCATCTTAGAGACTGCCTATCACCCAGCATAATTCCCTCTCCCTGTGTTAAATACTGAAACCCAAGGAACATTCCTTCCTGACCCCATGTTAAACAATTCTGGCATAGGACATACTTTCCCTGTGTTAAACAATACTAAGAGCAAATAAAAATGACTTAGAGGCTTGCTCCTTGAAATACATGCCCTGGAAAATAAGAGTGTAAACCAACTAAAATAGTTGACTTAGCAAGTCTAGCATCGTGCCCATCAAGACCCTCCTACTCTGCCCAGCAATCCAGAGATACGATGACACAGACTTTGCCCAATCACAGCCAGTTTCCTGCCTGGCAAGATCCACCTTAAAATCACCCCCAAAGCTCTAAAACCCAATAACTAATCTCCCCTAATTTCTCTACTTTCAGACAGTACTAAGACTAACAAGGGGGCATTCTTCCTTTCTGCAATAGGTTTAATAAACTTAGCTTTGTGGGACCAACAGATTTTCCTGTGGCTCTTTTGAGGGGTCAAGAGCTGACCATCTCAAGTATAAGAATAATTATTTCAGTTTTCCATTATTATTGAATTCTTGACCCACTGTCATTATAGAATGACAAATTATTTTAGTCATCTCCTCTAAAATTAAAAGAAAATAAAATTATAATTAACCTATTTAAGAGAATGTATTCTGGCATGTTAAACACCCAACTGTTATGTTAAATCATCTTGCTTAAAAGGAGACCTTTAATTAGATTTACGGATAGCAAAAGATCCAAATTAATGTCCCATATTTTCTCCACATCATTCTGTTACTTCTTTTATCTTAATTGGTAGTGGGGCTTTCACTGTCCTTTCCTACCACCTCCACCCTCATGTACTGGGAAGTTGTAGAATTGCTAAACTTTCTTTTTTTTTTCTTACACAGCAAAAAGTTTTACCAGGTTTATCACTCACAAGGTAATATTCTCTCACATCTCAAAATGTTACCTTTGTTTTGCAAAGTTTTAAAGTATATTCTTTGATATATTTAGAATGCTTCTTGACTCTTTTTTATTTTTTAGTGAAAAATAAAGCATTGCACTCTCTTTTCTATATCCAGGGTCAAAAGCAAACACCACTTGGACTCAGCACTTATCACTATGGTGCTTGATTAAAATGAAGGCATTTTAGAGGGTGGAGTTTTGTGTTATTGTTAGTTTGTGAAAATTAATGGTGTTACTCATGTGAAAATCAAAACTTATATTTGGAATTCTAGCATGATTGTGGTACCTAAAGCACAAAATAATCTGACTTCCTTTCAATTGTTTCTTATTTTTTAGATTTGTTTCAGAATATTTGTCCTTGCTTAAGCAGCAGATTTTCTTATACCCAATATGTATCCTTACTCCAAACTGCAGTGTTCAGTGGTAATGATGGAGAAATAATTTTTAATATGTAAGAAAGCCATCTTTACATGCACTATTTGTCTTCTAATGATGATTAATGCTGCTAATCTGATGCTCAACTGAATGTATGAATTTTAAAATTTGGTTATTGTTTCAGTGGCCACATCTGCCACCATTATAAAACAGCACCCATACTATTAGCCCTGGGAAATGGCGAAGGGTTTGTGTATAGATGATTACGCATTCTATTAAAAAAAATCAAAAATACACATCCCTAAGTTTCAACTCTGAAAATACATGTAGGCAAAAGGGAACCTGGTTATTTTTCTGAAGGTGGGGACTGGAGCAGTTTGGCATTGTTTATGAATTCCAAAAACAGAAATCGGATTATGTTTGTAAAACTGGTCTGTTCCTCTGGGTGTGATTCAATTATGATTAGGGCTTGATTTGGCCACATCAGTAGGATGTTGAGTCCCCACCCACTCACAGAGAAAAGATATGGCAGAGAACAGAGTTTTGAGTTTTGAGCTGGAACCCAGGAAGTAAACACATGGGAGAGAGCAGAGCAGCTGAGCCCGGAGAGAAACAAGCCCCGGAAGAGATGAGACTTATCCCAGCCTACAGATGACATTGGAAGAAGCTGGGACCACAGAGCCTTAAGAGGAAGAGGAAGACTGAACCCTCACAGAGACCGGCAGCCATCTTGCTCCAACATGTGGCAACAGACTTTGGTGAGAGTAGTAACTTGTGCTTTATGGCCTTGTGACTGTAAACGTCTACCCAAATAAATACCCTTTATAAAGCCAACAGATTTCTGGTACTTTGCATCAGCACCCCTTTGGATGACTAATACATTTTTGACCAAATAAGTATATAAGATAAAGGGGTTTCATTACATTAGTATCAACTTAGACCTTCCTAAAATACTTTCCCTTTCATTTTTTTTTAAAAGGATCACTTGTAATTGGCAAAGGTGCCTCAGACAAACTGAAAATGCTCTGGTTCCAGTATCTTGTCCCCAAATGCCACAAGCCAGACACAAAAGGCATGCAAGAGTGATTGTCACAACATACAAGTGCAGCCTGGGTATCACCAGGCAAAAGAGGGGCTAATACTGCAGAGAGGGCCTCAAAGTGCAGCTTAAGAAACACAAGGAGTTATCCCAAGACCCTCATTAAGCTGTCATGGAAACATCAAACCCTCGAACCTTGGTTTCATTCAGTCTCCTGAAGGGAAAAAGGCAATGGGTAAGACTCATTAATGTTTGTGGCAAATACTATTAGCGAGGATGCAGTCTTTCTCCTGGGCCACAGGACTCCTTTGGCTGACATCTGGTAAACTGCAGATGATTATAAGGAAACCAGGTTTCATAACATCCTTAAATTATATATATATATATAAACTATATACACACACACAGATATTTAAATGGAGGTGCACACATTGTGCTAAAATACAAACAGAAATCAAAGGTCATATATACAAAGGCTTATTATTACATATAACACAGACCTATCACCAGCTCTTGAGGAACTGGGGGGAAACGGTAGTATTATCCAGAGACTATAGTCATAATTTGTGGTGGGCAGGGAAGGCATCAGTATAAACAACTCAGATTCACTCCACAGACTGGCCCACCAGAAAGCATGATGTACCTAACGTGCAAAAGCAGGCTCCCACCTCGATTTTGTACACAATCAAAAGCTTGATGGGCACCCAGGAGGACTGTGGGCTTTTCTTGATGACAGGGGACTGCGTTAGGCTGTTTCTAAACCTCCCAGGCCTGGGAACTTACCTGCTACCCCTTTCAGGTTCTTGGGCCTTTTTTCATCCAACACCCAGGGACATGAGGCTTACCCAGACCACCCACCCCCACATGACTAATTGCACGTCTTCTTTGAAAGCAAGGTACTTCTGTATCTGTTTCTTTCTCTGACCCCAAGATATATGTGAAGACATTTCTGTAAACGTTTGGCACAGAAGAAACATGATGGTTGTGGAATAATGGCACAGTGGCACAGGGAGATCCAGTAAAAAGACATGCAGGGCGAGAGCAAGGGACACTGAGCTGCCCCAGCATCTCGAAACCAGAACTATGGCTTCCCATGCATTTATGGGGGTGGGAGAAGGGATGCACAGAATAAACAACTTCACTGGCTCCTCAGCAGCATATACATTCAGAACTGAAGGCATTTTGAAGGCCCCACTGTACTTTGTAATCATGAGCCTGGTCACTCCAGAGAAGGAGCTCAGTGCAGTGACAGTGGAAAATCTGAGTCCCAGTTGAATAGGCTGCACCAAGAGTCCTTTGGAAGAAGCACAGCAAAGGAGTTTTTTTTTTCCTTTGAGCTGATGCACAGCAATATCCTTGGGAAGGCCATGTGAAAGGATGCTCTCTAGCTCAGTCAAATGATCCAATCCCACTGTTATCTCAGTCCCTCTGAGTTTTTCCTGCTAGTCAGATACAGCTGAGCAGCACTGGGGTCAGTCATCAATGGTAGGCAGCCAGAAGGCCATGTTGGAACATGCCCTGGCAAAGGTCATGAACTTGGGGTTGAACTGCAAACAGGTGATGGGGCCTGTGTGTTTGCCATCCAACACTGCTACTTTTATACCACCTCTCCATTCCAAACATAGGTGTTGCCATGGTCTGAACCAATCATGATAAACTAGAAGTCTGGAGCAAATGAGGCCTTCAGTGTGACAGCTTTGCTGCTGGCATAATTCCCAAATGTATGCATTGCCACTCCCTTGAATGCATCGATGCGACAAGGGATGAAGCTGCCATTAGTGGAGATGAGGCTGAGCTTGCCTCATTGCTGAACTTCAGTCCTGTCCACGTGCAAGTCGGATCATAATGCATCTTAAAGGTTGCAAATGGACCCTTATCAAAAGAACGGGGGTCATAAAGTTTGACCATTTCAGAATTGACACCCACAGCAAAAATTAACCCTTCTGGATCAAAAGAACAAACTAGCTTTGCCCTGTAGATGCATGAGGCCCTGGCAGTTAGGAGACCAGAGATCTCAGAGTCTAATGGTCTTATCAAGGGACCCAGAAATGAAAGTGTCATCCACAGGTGACATGGGCAAGTCCACCGACCTCCTCCTGCTGCTCGTGCAATACTCTCCTGCCTGGACTGCAGGGCCTTGCGGACGTTTCTCCTCACGGCAGGCTCATTGTGTCCACCACCTTGGAGCGACAGGCAGGCCCTTTCATTTTAAATCAAATCCATGTCCTTGTAGCTCAGAATACAGACCCATTGCGTCTTTGGGACCTAGCCAACACTCTTAAAGAAAATCACTAATTTTTTTTTCAAGTCTTAGGGTATTTTAGACCTTGCATTCTAATGAGTAATTAGTACCACTACCACCCCATTAATCACACATATGGTTCCTTTAATGAGCAATTTTTATGTGGATATAGCTTAAAGATTATGATTGAAATGAAAATGCCCCTGCTTTATCAGCTTATTGATATTCTTGATGAATTAATTCAAGCTCCATGTTTTCATGTATATGGAATTGGTTTCACAAAATAAATTATGCCATTTTTCATAAGTGTTCATACTCTTTCTGATGTTCAATATTCAATCTGATCAAGCATTGCAATGTGAAATATGAAGATCCAGTGAAAAGTCCAGATGTCACCATGTAATGAGATAAATTATTTTTAAAATATTAATTTTTATTTTCATGGGAAAGTAATACTTGTTGATTTACAAATATGCCTTTAGACAGTATGTTACATAGATATTAAATGTCTACATCTGTATAATTCTTCTAGCTATAAAAATCTGGACCCACTCACCTTCATTTCATCCTGGATCCCAGCTGAGTAATTTGAGAGTCAAAAGAACAGAATCAAGTTCTAAGCTTTATTTCTTTCCAGAGCAGAGAGACTTAAAGACAAAAATTACTCTTTTCTCCTCTATGAGCTAATATTTATTTGCATAAATACTCCCTCCCACCCCTGAGGCAAGGGGAATTGGTTTTAGAAATGAGAAATTTCCCAAATTTATCTTTCTGTCCAAATCATAATTCTGGTACTAAATCACTATTTTTTAAATCTATTTGACTTTTGAATTCATTTTGAAAAATTCATAGTAGTAAATACTAAATACTTGAAAAAGAAATATAAAAGATCAAAAAAGTGCATGAAGTAAACACATTTCTTTCCCCACATCTGCACCACAGGGTGGCCTTCATTTGTTGTCAAAGCTTTCAGACACTTTTTTTTTAACCATATGTATATATATATATATATATATATATACAGCTGTTCGTTGCAGCATTTTTAGTACTAGCAAGAGATTGGCATAAAATTCAATATCCATTAATACCTAGGAGTCTAGTAAATGGTACATCCATATAATAGAATTTTCTGTGTTCAAAAGAGACAAGTCAGGAAATTTTATGTACAGATATGGCAAAGTCTCAAAGTTATACCGTCAAGTGAAAAAAGCAGGTTGTGGAACACTGTATTGTATGCTTCCATTTTATGAAAATACATAAAATGTCTCTAAAAGGATTTTTAAAAAAACAAACAATATACTCCAGGGAAGGGAACTGGGTGGCTGAGGCTAGGGAATCTCATCACAGATAACATTTTGTATGTTTTGAATTTAGATAAATAAAAATGTATAATAAAATTAAAATTTTAAATAAATACATATACTTTAACTACAAAAAACTTTTTAGTTTTACTTCGTTCTTTTTAAAATGTGTAAATAGACTCAACTATATGGGTTGTTCTGCAATGTGCTTTTATCACTTAGCAACGTGTCAAATTTTTCTCTTCAGTACACAGAGGGCTACTGAGTTCTTTTTTTTAAAGATTTTTTAAAAATTTATTTATTTATTCCCCCCGGCCTTGCCGCTTGTGCTCACTGTCTGCTCTCTGTGTCCATTCGCTGAACATTTCCTCTGTGTCTGCTTGTCTCCCTTTGTTGCGTCATCTTGCTGCGCCAGCTCTCTGTGGGCACAGGCCGTCAGCTCTCCGCTGGCCCGGGCCAGCTTGCCCTCAACAGGAGGCCCTAGGAACTGAACTCAGGGCCTCCCATATGGTAGACAGGGTCCCAATCTCTTGAGACACATCCGCTTCCCCTACTGAATTTTTTTTCACAGCCGCATAAAATCCCAACATGGCTAAACCAAAGATTATTTTAAAATTCCTTTATTAATACACCAAATCACTAGGTTAGACATCAGTCAGTAAATACTTCATGGCCTAATTCAATTGAGTTCTCTTAATTTACTAATTCCTCTTTGGGTCTATTAATAAGTAATAAATGTAAAAACAAAAATGTTCAGCCTCACTAATAATCAAAAAATGAAAATTAAAACAGTCGCAAAAATCCATTATCTATAAATACATGAATAGCAGGGCACCATCATACACTGCCAGTGTTAAAAGAAAAACTTTGCAACATTAAATTTAGGATCTCACAGCTTTCCGAGGCTATTCATGATTGGGCAGCATCCCATTCAGGAAATGGAAGGGCTCTCCACCAAGGAGGTGAAAGGTGGAGCTTATGTAGGGCAAATGCAAAAGCAAGTGAGGAAATGTACTGATTACATAGCGTGGAACAGATATACATTACACTAGTTATTTATGCAAATAAATATTAGCTCATAGAGGAGAAAAGAATAATTTTTGTCTTTAAGGCTCTCTGCTCTAGAAAGAAATAAAGCTTAGAACTTGATTCTGTGTGGAACAGATATATATTAGTATCTTTATGCTTGTCTGTTATGAGGAGCTTCGCTGCTGGACCAAAACTGGTCTGTCACCAGGTGTTGCTTGTCTACAGCCCTGTTAGGGTGCCTTCCATTTTTCAGAAAGCCCTTGCAGGTCAATTGTTTTTTTCTTCTGAAAAATTCTCTTTTTGGAAACACCCAAAGCAAGCAAGCATTTCATTTTACTTAACACTAGTAAGATACAAAGTGGCACAGTTTGAAGGCCAATTGGCAATTTGATTGAAAGCATTAAAAATGCACATATTTTTCTTCCATGAATTCTACTTCCATGAATTACTTAATCAAACAATTGGATGTTAGCCAAAATAAATGTACAGCTTTTTATTGCAGCACTTTTATGAGAGCAAAAATTTGGAAACAATCAAATTATCTAACAGTAATAGTGATTGGTTAATTTATGATGGTACAATCATACAATAAAATCCTATATGTTCATTTAAAACAAATCTGTAGAGAGATATTTATTGAAATTGTTAAGAGAAAGAGATTACAAAATAAATATATAAAGCATGATCTCATTTTGGAAAAGAAATTGCATAGAAAAAATTCTGAAAGAATATATACCAAAACAATAAACAGCAATTTTGCCAAAAATTGAAAGCATGGGTGAACGTTTTTCCTTTTCCAAGTAAGTATTTTTGTATAATTAGCATGCATTGTTTGTATTATAAATAAGTAAAAGTTTTTATAACTGTTTAGCAGTCTTTTAAACTATATCTAACATATACATCAGAGTATATCAAGGGCCAAAGCACAAGAATAGTGGGTTTAACTATCTAATAGTTTTGCATCTAAATATCTAATATCTAATACTTGCAACTATTAGTATGTATGGTGCCCTAATTTGTGCATATGGTGACCTTTGATGAAAAAAAAATGTTTTTTAAAGGCCACAATTTTGGAGGAGACAAAGAATGACCTACTATTAAGGATGAGACTCAGCAGTTAGTCATTACTGCCCACCTTGGTGTAGATACATGACAAGATCACCTGTTATGTAACTGATCTTACAAAAGTAAAGAGCAACTCTTGGAATTACAGAATATCAGTTATACAAAGCTAGTATCATACAGGCCACACATCAACAAATTTTGCCAAGTGAAAAGATGTTTAAATGAGAGTAAACTAAATATTAGAAGAATGTGGGTAATACTAAAAACAATTCTATGTGTGAAGGTTGCCCCCTAAGTAGCTGACATGGCATTTTTTGTTGAAAATATTCTTTCATGCCCTGAGAAGTCATCATAGGAACTCTCCACTCCAACCAGATAGTGCTTGGCATTGAGCACTTATTACATCATATGTATTGATTGTTTCCAAACATTTCTCTTCATGGACTGGATGTTGCATTTGGAAGAGATCTGGTGACATGGTTTTGTGCTAAGTGTTTTCTAAGGGTTTTTGGTTTTTCTATCTAGTTGTTCTGTTTTTGTTTTTTTATTTTTTGAAGGGGGGGATTCAGAAAGATTGACAAACTATGCTCCCTAGCTGCAATCTTCCCTTCATAATATATATTTTTTAAGATTTATTTTATTTTTAATTATGTCTTATGTCTCCGCCCACCTACCCCCGCCCGCTTATTGTTTGTGCTCACTGTCTGCTTTCTGTGTCTGTTCATTGTATGCTCTCTGTGTCTGCTCGTCTTCTTTTTAGGAGGCACCAGGAATCGCACCCAGGACCTCCCATGTGGGAAAGAGGCACCCAATCGCTTGAGCCAACGCCACTCCCTGCTTGTTGTGTCTCTCGTTGTATTTCCTCTTTGGTCTCCTCGTTGTGTCACCTCATTACACCATCTTGTTACATCATCTTGTTGCATCAGCTTGCCACACACCAGCCCATCGTGTCAGCTCACTGTCTTGCTTGTCTTCTTTAGGAGGCACTGGGAACCAAACCCAGGACCTCCCATTTGGTAGGCAGGCACCCAACTGCTTAAGCCACATCTGCTTCCCCATAATATATATATATATATTTTTTTTTAAAGATTTATTGATTTACTTATTTATCCCCACCTTGCTGCTTGTGTTTTACTGTGTCCATTCGCTGTGCGTTTCTTCCGTGTCTGCTTATCTCCCCCTTGCAGTGAGGTCCTGCTGCATCAGCCTACTGCGCCGCGTGGGCCGGCCAGCCTGCCCTCACAAGGAGGCCCCGGGAAGCGAACCCGGGGCCTCCCATATGGTAAACAGGAGCTCTATCCATTGAGCCACACCCGCTTCCCGCCATAATATATTTTTAAGTGTAAAAGTAACTTACCTGCAGTATGGACCATTGGATCAGGAAGATCTCCATTTTTAAATAGCAGAGATAATCTCTATATGCAAATACCCCTCACTATCAAAATTGGTTATCAGCCAGAGATGATTTGCATAGCAAATTCAGATAACAAGGGATTATGTGTTATCCAAATCTATTTGGTCCCTGATTTTAGATTGAGAGTAGCAGCAGTTTGGACAGTGAAGGGATTACCATAAAATGTGTCCAAATCTGTTTGTCTCCTGAGTTCAAATAGGCAGAATCAGAACCTTAATTAAATTCTGGGTTTTAGAACTTAATCACTAACAGTCAAGAGATTTCAGGAGATCAGGTAATTTTTACTTTCCTGTCTAGCCCCTTCTGTATCCTAGAAACTTTCTAAATCAAACCTGAGTGTTTTGTTTTGTGTTAAGAAAAGAATTTGTTTGCTAGTCTGCTGAAATGCAGTATTCCAGAAATGGGTTGGCTTTTACAATGGGGATTAGGTTACAAACTTATAGTTTTGAGACTGAGAAAAATGTCCAAGTCAAGGCATCATCAGGGGATGCTTTCTCCCTGAAGACCAGTGGCTGACCTCTTCTCTCACATGGCAAGGAGCGTGGCAGCATCTGCTGGTCTCTCTCTTCTCTGTCAGGTTTCTTGCCTTCAGCTTCTGGCTTTCTCTCTGTCTCTGCCTCTGTATTTGTTCTGTTTATAAAGGACTCCAGTAAGAGGATTGAGACCCATCCTGGGCCACACCTTACTTTGTAACCTAATCAAATGCCCTTAACTTCAGTAACCTAATCAAAAGATCCCACCTACAAGAGGCTTACACCCACAGGAATGGATTAGATTTAAGAACATGATTTTCTGGGGTCCATCCAGCCTCAAACTCTCACAGATTTATTTGAATACTACTAACATTTCAACATTTATTTCAGGAAATAAAGTTCCAAAATGGCATTGATTATGAACTGTCTAATTGACCATTAGAGTGTTGCTCATCCAACATAAAAGGTACCAAATAGTGCAAGGCACCTTCTTGATCAAAATAAGCTTTGCAATCATTTGAATAAGAAATATTCTAAGAAATGTGTTTCCTAACTGTCCCCAAACCATTCTTCACAACACTAAATAAAACCCATTGTCTTCTTTACTTACTATATTAAACCAATAAATTTTTGAAGGGAAAAATATTCATAATGAAATAGGAAGTAAGATTATTTTTCTCATAACTACCATGTTTTGTAATCAGGTCACCGTGAATTCAATAAAACCAATCTAATTTTGCTCTGTCTGCCTTGTTGGGATCAATCTTTTAGTTGCAAAAGCAATAAACAAAACAAATTTAAATGTCTGAATTAAAATCAATATAATTTATTCCAGAATCTACTCCCATTTTCTTGAAATGATGTACCTAAGGTCTTTGGAGAATCCTTGCACATCCACTGATGTGAGTGTAAAAATAAAAACTATGCTAAATACAGCAGTGGCAGCAAAACCAATGAGGTATTTATGGAGTATCTGTGGTGTGCAGGGTATTATGAGAAGCAGAAGAAGGGAAAATGTCTAAAATATAATTGTATAAGATACAAATCCTATGTTCCAAAACCTTACATTCATATGTAGGTCATATGGACCATTTGCACAAAAATAGATCATTTGGGGATTGGGGCAGATCATTATAATAATGACCCCTCAATGAATCACGCCTCTCTGTGCCCACACTCTTTTGCCACTCTTCCCATCCAGAGGTAAATTCTGTTTCTCTACTCTTTTGAATTTGGGCTGACCTCCTGACTTTCTTTAACTAATAGAATCTGGCATGGGTGACTTTGTGTGAGTTCCAAAGCATAGGCCATAAGAAGCCTTGCAGCTGCTGCTGCCCCCTCTTGACCCCCGAGATCATGAGTACTGAAGAAGCCTACCATGAAAAACCCTGTGCAAAGAGGCCCAGCCACCCCAGCTGCCCCAGGCAAGCCCACCCAAACCAGAGAAACTGCCCAAACACCCATAGAAGTCAGAGAAAAGAGAAATGGCTTGGTTTTAGCAACTTAGTTTTGGGTAGTTATGCTGCAATAAATTAATGAACAGAGCACTGTGCCAGTAATTTGTTCATCTAATATCTATAATATTATATTATAATAACTATGTGCCAGTCACTGCACTGGAAAAACAGAGACAAACATTTGCAAAGGTCCCTTCTTCTGTGGACTTTATGTTCTAGTGTTTGAGGGTGAGAAGAGGGGGAGACTGACTGGCAATTAACAAATAGACAAAAATAATAATAATATCACACACAAAGAGGTGAGTACGGTGATAAAAATAGAGCAGGATAAAGGGACAGAGTGTGACTGAAGGGCGAAGGAGGGAAGAAGGTGGTCAGAGGTTTCTCTGCTTTGGTGATAGTTAATCCGAAACTTGGAGGATGAGAAGGAACTAGCCAGGCAAAAATATGAGGTGATATCATTCTATCAATAAATGTAAACGCCATGATGTGGGATCAAGCTCGGCATGCTACTGGGGCAGTAAGACCAGGGTCTGCAGCACAATGGACTAGACGTGAGGGCCAAAGATGAAGTCGAAGAAGGTGCTGGCAAGACATTGTAGGACCTTGTAAGAAGGTCTGTTATATTTCAAGTTGTGAGGATATTTTTCATTTTTAAAATCAAGTTTCCCAGAGATACACAAATACTTTATGGTAAATGATTCAAACAATACAGTAATAAATTCTCCCACCTTCCCCCAACAAGATCAGCTTGCTGTAATGGTCATTTTGTCCCTTGATGTAAAAATAAGGTCTGCATCATTAGGAGATTTGGAAATTGCCTTTTGTATGGTCCCATACTTGGTGAATAAAATTCATTGCTGGGAGTAATCTGTTTTTAAAGTAGCCTGTTTTTACCCGGAAGAATCCCTGACACTGGAGGGAAATGTAATTCGAATTTGGGCACAATGATTAAGAGCTTAGGGGACAGGTATTGTAAAGACAGCCCTGCAAATGAAGCGTCACTGATCAGAAACTCAGAGAGGAAGTTTAGACAAGGAACAGAAGCCTTTTCACTGCTCCTCATACCAGGCAGTCGAAACGAAACAGCGGTTGATTTTACAGCTCATAAGGCATTAAACTGAATCTCTTAAGCTTTTCATACTGAAAGGAATTGTAAATTGAATTTGCTAAAATAATAACGTAAAGAAGCAAGACTTGACTATTGTCAGAGCCAATCAAATGATGACACAAAATTTAAAGAGCCACTGAAACAAGCGTCTTTGAGTACTTTATCGAACAACCAGAAGCAGCTACCGTCGACCCTGAGCTCTGCTTGGAAAGAGGAAGTATTTGTGTATTGATTATTCATCGTGGAGTCAGACTGTAAGACTCTGTCAAGAGTCAATCTTTGACTCTTAATAAAGATAAACCTACTTTTGAGGGAGCAGAGCGATAATATCAGACCTAGGTTCAGAGACTGGAATGGCCCATTTTTAGGAGGGAAAGGAAATAAACGAAAGGAAACAAAAAAATTTTAAGTTAGCTCTTGAAGAAAAATTGCAGCTGTAAGGCTGGTGATACACTAAAGGATAAGTTTCATTTACTAGTCTCAATCCTGGCTGCTCCTGACAATCTCCTGGGCTGCTTTAAAAAATTAACTATGGGGGAGTGGATGTGGCTTGAGCAGTTGAGTGCCTGCCTCCCATATGGGAAGTCCCAGGTTCAGTCC
>JAQZBX010032733.1:0-25721 GCA_029593785.1 Cabassous unicinctus
AAAAAAAAAAAAAAAAAAAAGCAGTTGTACAATCATGGGACGATTGCATACCCCAGGAATGCAATTTATATTACAGAAAGTGAACTATTTATATTACAGATAATGACTATTCTAAAGTGTAAAATTAGCACAAATATCCATTATCATAGAAAATGATTTTTGGTATATTTTATGAATTCAACAATAACTATTTTATATCAATTTATGGTATGTTTCATTATGTTAAAGAGAACATAATTTATTGGGATAGCATATTACGCTTTGCTGATCATTTGGTATACTAATTATTGAATAAATAAAAAGAGTTAAATTCAAACAGATCCAAATTAGATCTATCCTTTCCTATTATCCTGTTAGTGAAGAGGATAAATAAAATAAATGTCATCAGTCACCACCACCCCTCCCCCCCACCAATATGAAAGAATAAGTGCTCTTTGAACTTTGTACACTGAGTAATGCATGTTCACAGTGACAGATAAAAGACTGGGCAGCCCCTTTAACAATATCTTTATGGATCTTTCAGCCTGTATGGCAATGAGCAGTAGAAACATGTTCATTTATGTAATGGTTAGGCTAATGTGTCAACTCGGCCAGGTAATTGTGTCCTGGTGTTTGTTCCAGCAAGCACTGGGCTAACTGGAATACAAGAGCATTTATGGACTTCAATCACCAGTGAGTTTACTGCGTGGATGGCTGATTACATCTGCATCAATCAGGGAGATTACATCATCAATGGGTGACGCTTTTATACAATCAGTTGAATGACTTAAAAGGGAAAGTGGTTTCAACATTCAGAGAGAATTTCCCAGCTCGTCGTTGGACAGGCAACTTCTCCCAGAAACTCATCAATGACCTTTCGTCGGACTATCATCGGAGCCACTGGTTTGCAGCCTGCCTGCGGGACCTGGACTTGTGCATCCCCACGGTTGCATGAGAGACTCTTTTAAAATCTCATATTATCAACAGATATCTCCTGTTGATTCTGTTTCCCGAAAGAACCCTGACTAATACAATTTAGTTGGGCCCATTTTCAGTTTTTTGTGCGAAATAAGGAAAATAATTGGTAAATGGTGAGCTCTATACTTCACAGAGGGGAGGACAAGAATGGAAGGCTGATGATGTCATCCTGTCCCTACTGATTTACCTCTGCCAACCCCCCTTAGAAGCACCTCCAACTGGAGCAAACATGTTGACTCGTGTAAAAGAAAATTGGAGGGAAGTTTCATTCTAGAGAAAAGAAGTTTTTCAGAACCCTTGCCCTCCCTCTCATTCCCTTCCTTCCTGGTACTGCAGTCAACCAAAGAGAGCATGACTTACCTGCATAGATTTGAAAGAATTGAAAAGAGTGCTGGCTATGCTCTGTGCTACAACTAATGCTAGAGCTCTTCAGTTTTTACGTATACACTTGATTTGAATCTCTTTATAAAAGCTTTTTTTTTTCTAGATTTGACATTTTTCCTGTATCATTTTACTGTACTTTCACATGGTTCTTTATTGCATTTCTTTACACTTGTGGAAAGAAGTTATGGGCTTGTGACCCTAAACTTACAGGGAAGATTGGCTGCTTTAATAAGTAGAATTATATAGTCTTTTTGGTTTGTTTACATAATACTGGGCTTTGAAAATTACGATTTTTTTTAAGTCCATTACTAACTTTTTTTAAAAGTCCATTACTAACCTTTAATTTAATCAACTATGTACTTTAATTTAATGTATAAAGATCCTCTAGAAAATGGTAACATTGTGTATTAAGACATTCCTTAATTAGGACAAAATCACTGCTGTATATTTATAATATGGAGCTCTGTGTTAAATACTTTCTTATCACTGGTAACAGAACACAAACCATATTAAATCAGATGCAGGTGGTATTCACATCACCAGAGTGAGCAATATGAATTTTCTTGGTGTATCCCTTTCCTTTTAGTACAGTGCAGATACAATTGAATATTGATGAACAATAGTTAGATTTCTGTTCCGATTGCAATCTTTTTCCTACATCATTTAAAATTTATTTCCCTCATTCAATTTTTGCTCCTGTGAAACATCTTCAATGAACACTAAATAGTAATTTCAATTAGCTGGATTGTATATACTTGCATATTTAACAAAATTTAGAGAAATTGGAAAAGATGTAGAATTTTGTTCAGTCTTCTGTAAGCACGTATAGTTAAGATATCTCTGCCTTACATTGATTTTGTAAACACATCCAGTCAGGATTTAGAATTGCAGTCATTGGCAGTTAGCTACACCTTCATAGAACTTCTAAAAGTCCCAGGATCACTTTTAAGGAATTTTTATTAGTTTAATGATAAAGTCAGCTGAATAAAAAATAAATAAATAAAAGGAGATCTAAATCAGAGGCCTAAACTCACAACTGGAAGATCTAGAAAAAGAAGAGCAAACTAAACCCAAAGTGAACAGAAGGAAGGAACCTATAAAGATTAGAGCAGAGAGAAACGAAATAGATGATAAAAAACAATAGAGAGAATCAAGAAAACCAAAAGATGGTTCTTGGAAAAGATCAATAAACAACAAACCTTTAGCTAGACTTACGAAGAAAGAGGACACAAACAACTAAAATAAGAAATGTAAGGGAGGGAAGCGGATGTGGCTCAAGCGACTGGGTTTCCACCTACCACATGGGAGGTCTGTGGTTCAGTTCCCTGTGCCTCCCAAAGAAGACAGTGAGATGGAATGACGGGCAGGCGTGGCAAGCTGACACAAGAAGATGACGCAAAGAGAGACACAAGAAGAAAAACGTAATGAGAGACACAACAAAGCAGGAAGCAGAGGTTCCCAGTGCCTCCAAAACAGGACAAGCAGGATGGCAAGCTGGCGCAACAGGCAGGCATGGCATGCTGATGCAACAAGATGACACAAACAGAGGCACAAGAGGAAAAATATAACGAGAGACACAACAAAGCAGGGAACGGAGGTGGCTTAAGTGATGAGGCACCTCTCTCCCACATCAGAGATCTGGGGTTCGGTTCCTGGTGCCTCCTAAAGAAACAAAAAAGACAAACAGACATAGCAAGTGCAAACAATGAGGGGGTAGGGAGAAATAAAGAAATAAAATAAATCTTTAAAAAAAAAGGGGTGGGGAGACACATTACTACTGACCCAACAGAAACAAAAAGTATTATAAGAGGATACTATGAACAACTGTATGCCAGCAAGTTAGATAACCTAGAGGAAATTCCTGGAAACACACAAACTACATACACAGCCTCAAGAAGAAACAGAAGCTCTCAACAGACCAATAAAAGCAAGAGTTTGAATAAGTCATCAAAAACCTCCTTAAAAAGAAAAAGAAAAAAATAAAAGCCCTGGACCAGATGCCTTCACTGGTGAATTTTACCAAACATTCCAAGAAGAATTAACATCAATCATGTTCAAACTCTCCCAAAAAACTGAAGAGGAGGGAACACTCCATAACACATTCTATGAGGCCATCACCTTAATACCAAAGCAAGACAGATAACACAAGAAAACTACAGACTAATATCCCTTATGAATAGATGCAAAACTCCTCAACACAATACTAGCAAACCGAATCCAACAGCACATTTAAAGAACTATACACCATGTTCCCAAGTATGCAAGGGTGGTTCAAGCTAAGAAAACCAGCTAAAGCAATACACCACAGTAACAGAATGAAGGGGAAAAAGGCAGTTTTGTACCTCACTACTTCTTTCCTAAGTGAGGAAGGATATCAGCAAGTCTCAAATCTTATTGAAAACCAGCTGGAAGAACTGTAGAAAAACAGCATTTCCTTTCCTTTCAAATCAAATATATGCCTGGGTGAGGGGCTTTTTCCCTGATTCTCCTGTTTAGCAAGAGAATTTGACTTTGAGAGAAGAGAAGAACGCTGTAAGCTACGGTCTAACTGTATACCTAAGATCATATTCACTGTACTGCCCTCAGACATGTTCGGGATTTCTGTGAAAAAAAAAATGCTCTGATACTCACAAGAAAACAATGACATTTTGCTGCATTTTTCAACATCTTACATGTGTGAGCAAGAATAGAAAACATCTTATTTTGGCTGAAAATGAAATCCATTTTTGCTTATCTTGCAAGATCAACCCAAAATTGAGTATTTGTGCAGCAAAAAACAAGTACAGATCTCACAGTAAAAAGATAAATTTCATTACTTTTTTTTGTTTCAAATATAACATGTTTTAAGCATATGTAAGCGATATAAGAGATCAAGAAACTAACATGTATCTATAATAATTTTGAAACTACTAGGTCTATATTTGAGCTTGATCATGTCACTACTCAGTAAGAAAATGTTATTAAAAATACTATATAAACTGTGTCTGGGCTATTTTTTAAATTCATACTGCTTTGGTTTATGGCTTTAGTAGTTTTACTATTCAACTTTGTCAATAAATTTTCAGGTTATAAATAACAAGTTGTAAATTTACATCCTCTATTTAAATGAACTCTACCAAGCCTTCCTTTAGAAAAATTAAATCCCATTTTGGCTTAAGTCAGTTTAATGGAAAGTTATTAGGCTTGCTTTATGAATTTTTTAAATTTTGAAATAGAAGATAAGCAAAGCTTAACTACTCCCCCCTCCCCAAGAAAGAGTGGCTAAAAAGTCATTTTTATTTATAAATGGGAAACTACTCCTGGTCATACCACATCCACATACCATATCTCATCTCATTAGTAAGTGGTGGTAATTACACAACTGTATGCATTTACCAAAACTCTTAAAAATGTACACTAAAAAGGTGAATTTTACATATATAAGTGATACTTCAAAAAAGTTGAATTAAAAAAAAATGTCACAACAATTCCTAGACTCACACTGCCACTGCAATGCAGACACAGTCCAGTCATCACTGAAATCTTGGGTTCCCTCAGGGTAACAAGGAAAACTTTCCCTGTTTCACAATTAAGTTAAAAGCTGAGTATCACCTTCCTATTTCATTGATATATAATTTCAATGAACATAATTTTTTAAATTTTTTTAGAAGGTACCAGGGATTGAACCCAGGACCTCGTACATGCGAAGCAGGCACTCAACCACTGAGCTACACCTGCTCCCTCAATGAATATAGTTTTATAGGATATTTTTTAATAGTGCCTGTAATTTTCCCAAAAATTTTTTAATTTTCCCATTTAAAGGTGATGATGATAATAACCAAGACTAATATTTAGCATATGACAGATACTGTGCTGCTTTATTTTTTTAATATTCACAGTAACCTTATCGGAAAGGCATTATTATCCCATTTTATAACTAAAGAAAGTAAGGTTCAGAATGATTTAAGAAACAGGTGCAAATTCACCCAACTAGTATTGGTGAAGCCTAGAATCAAACCAGGTAGCTGTAGCTCCAAGCTTGTTTTTTCCTCCTCCATAACGCCTCCTGCCCAAGGAGTATTAAAAAAACTGGAATATTACTTTATTTTTATTACCAAGAAAGACATTTATGACACACGAATTGTATTCAACTGTACAATAAAGCTTCTAGAGTCTTTTCTAAAATGCATCACTACATCAAAGCATGTTGCTATACTTTCTAAAGTAAACTGGTTTACGAGAAATAAAAAACGTGCACTGTATAGGAAGAGAAAATGGAGCAAAGCAGTGATTGGGAAAGGCAAGGAATTGACCCCAGGGTTATTTACAGGAAGGGAAGATCTTCATCGAGATCAACAATTGAAAAAAGCTTTCCATAAATTCACTGCTTCCCTAAAACAAGATGGAAGAAAAAAGGGCAATCGTTCAATAGCCATTCTCCCTGGGTACAGTTTTAACCACTACAATTTGGTCAATTAAAAAAGTACTTATGATAGTGTGGAGAAAAGAGTTAACACGGCATGTCAGAGACTGTTTTCCTTAGAAAGGCGCCCTTGCAAGGTTAGGCCTTGGCTGGCATCTGAGAACTTGAGATGGAAAGGGTTCCCACCATTCCCTGATAAGAACGGCCGACTGTACCTAAACAGTTTGTATAAACAATATGGTTCATGCTAGGCAGAGGTTGCCTATGTGACCAGCCCCCAATAAAAACCCTGGGCACTGAGTCTCTAATGAGCTTCCCTAGTAGACAACACTTCACATGTGTTATCACAACTCGCTGATAGAGGAATTTAGTGCATCCTATTCAATTCTGTTGGGACAGGACTCTTAGAAGCTTGTTCATGGTTTCCTCCAGACTTTGTCCCATAGCTTTTTCCCTTTGCTGATTTTGTTTCGTACCCTTTTGCTCATGCACATGACTATAGGTTGACTCCTGTGAGTCTTCCTAGCAAATCACCAAACCTGGAGGTGGTCTTGGGACCACCGATACAGATAATAAGACACTTTCAGACTATACTTATTATATTATACTTATTAATATTATTGCTTAATATTAGCATTTTCTCCCTACTAGACAAGATGAAGTTCCAAACACCGTGGACACATTGGACAAACACATTGGACTATGTAATATGCATTTTTAGAAAGTGATACTCACCAGGAACTCTTGCAGGAAAGGAATCAGGAGACCCAGCTCCAGCACCCCCCTCCTCTTCATCTTCTTCAAATTCCAAATTCTCTTCTTCACCAGGTGCTAAAATTCTTCTATATGGAAAAGGATAGAAAAAGTAGGGAGGTACAAAACTACATATATTAGTGAAGACTTATGGCTATCATTTCCCAGTAAGATACCCAAAGATGATTAAAAACAAAACAACAAGAAAACAGAAATAGCTGAAAAAGAGGTATAAAATAAGAGGACAAATATGGATGCTTATTTATCTTACCTTAATGGGACAGGCTGAACGTCAAATGGGAATTCTTTATTATAAGTAAGAATATTCTTTAGGACTAGAATAGAAAAGAGAGAACAAAAAAGAAACATGAATTCTTCCATGAATCAGAACCAAAAATTCTATCTTAAAATGACTAATTTTAATCAATTTTACTATGTCTATTCATAATTTTTAAAAAATTCTCAACCTCACTATCATTCCAGAACCACAATGCATTCGTCCATTGAAGGTCTTCACAAAAAGAAAATGCCCCCAGTCTACTCATGGTATCAGCAATCTCAGAGTACTGCCAGGTCTCTAAGGAGACTAAGTTCTAGAGGCCCAGTGCCTTCATGGAAAACATCCTTAAAATAGTTCTCCTATATACAAGATCTTAGGTGAGACACAGAGCACACAGAGGAGACTGCCTCCTTCCTGGGATCCTTTAATTAAAAGAGTGGCATCAAAGATGACCAATTAGAGGTATACAAGCACCTCTTATTCTATGTCCTGAGTAGATGTCCCTACAACCCCATCAAAATGGTAAAGATTGAAATAGCAAGATTACAATTTGTAGTTTCCTTTTATGATAAATTTATTTTACATATATATAAAATCTTCTTAGAAAATATATTATATATATTTATCTGTGTGTATATATACACACATGCATGCACAAAGAGGGATTATCCTCAAGATGTCTTCGAACAACATAGTACTACCTATTATATCCTGGTTGTTGTTGATCTATATTTCAATGATTACATTCTGGCATGTAAACGTAAAGAGAGATGCTCTACAGTTCTGGCTATATCTGGAGAGCTTCTGTTAGTATGCAATTTAGTACTTAATTTCTGCCTTTATGTGTTCCCAGTAACTACCTGCAATTATATCAAAGTGAACTGACAGCATTCAACAGGCATTCCAAAAGGCTCCCATGATTTTGTACTAAATTTATTAAGCCTCTCTTGTTTTAGCACCCTGGAGTTTAAGGCTAAAATGGGTGTAGCATATTGGCACCCCAAAGGAGCAAACCCCAAAAGTAAAAGTTACAATTACATGACTTACTCCAAATAGGAGTCAGATTCATTTATCAGACTTTTTATATACGTATTTGCACTAAATCCTCCAGTGAGAGAGAAGACTTGAGATTTATGTCTAGATTCTCATTCATTCTTATTTTTTCTCTCTCCCTTCAACTCTCATCCTCTCCCTTCCTTTCTTCGTCTAAGCAAATAGGCATTAAGTGCCCATAATGTTCCACTGTTTAGGTACTAAAGATCTGGCAGGCGTCAAGAATGAGGGTTCCTGCCCTCAATATATGTGACCACAAATAAAAGAGATAATGTAAGACTGTGGTTACTGCTATGAAGGACACAAACAGGGTGATTTTGTAAGTAGAGTAAGTACAGTAGAGGAGAACTTCAGGTAAGGTGGACAGGGAAGGCCTTTCAACACTAAATCGATAGAAGACATTTGAACAGTGGCCTAGGATGAGAGGAATCATACGTAAGTAGCTCTACCATAAGAGCTTTCCAAGTATTAGAGAACAGTCCAGAACAAAAGGAAGGTTCTGTGGTGGGAATGAGTTTGGCTTGTTCAAGGGATAGAGTGGCTTGTATGCTGACGTTTGATAAGCAAGGGAAAAGTAGCAGAAGACAAAAGTTAGGTCTGAAATAAAATACCAGCCCTACAATTACACCACATGATTGAAGCATTCACACAACTATTCTAAATCTCAGTTTCCACAAGTGGGAGTAGCACTTCCTTCACAGACTGTTGAGATAATTAAATAATGTAAATGAAATCACATGGGAAAATTTGATGTACCATACAAGTATAAGCCTGCTTTATTATATGGCAATTATTTCTCTCTACAGTTTTCTCTATCTAGCTGACTAGAATCTTAATATTTTCAGATCTTGCTAAGAAGCAGTATTTTTAAAATTACAAAACATCTTTTCTAGATTTGGTACACGATTGCTCATTGTGAGTAAACTATTAATTGAACTCAACAAATATCAATTAGTCTCTAACATAAATTGTATAAGACACTGAAAATGGGGGAGAGGATGACAAAATAATAAAAGACTCTATATCATTCACACCAAAACCAAAAGCACAGATATGATATATTTTTTTTTCTCTTAACTTTATTTGTACATTTAATAAAGATATGATATTTTTAATAATAAAAAGAAAAAAGTCAACCCTTAAATATATATATAAAACAATATCAATAAAAAAGTTCAGGCCCCACCCTGATAAAGATGGCAGAATGAGATGCTTCAGGCTCTGTCCCCCATAGAATCTTGGAACAACCATCAAGAACTGGCAGAAACATCTTCCTCAAAGCTCCAGAAAACAGTTAAAGGACTGCAGAAATAGGGCAACTGCAGAATCAAGAAAGAGGCTACTTAAAAGTGGTAGGAGAGGAGTGGATATAGCTCAAGGGGTTGAGTGCCTGCTTCCCATGTACAAGGTCCTGGGTTCAAATTGCCAGTACCTCCTAAAAACAAAAATAAATGAAAAAACCAACTCTCACTGGGGAGCAGATGTAGCTCGGTAGTTGAGCGCCTGCTTCCCATGTCCTGGGTTCATTCCTTGGTACTTCCTTAAAAAAAAAAAAAATGTGGTAGGATGTGGTGGCAACCTGGCTGGCCCATCCCCCACACCTCACCAGCTCTGTATGGAGCTGGCAGGTGCTCCCAGTATAGATCTGTGGTCCCAGTTCCAGAGAGCAGAGTATCCTTCAAGCACATGATAGGAACATGTATGTCTGGCCCAATCTGTTTGGTGGTGGCCTAAGGACTTGCTGTCCCAGAACTTGCCCTACTTGTAGAAGGGGGCTTGTGGTACTCTCCTACAGACAGTTGTGGGAGAAGTCAAGTCGTGCTGCCTGGGGTAAGGCACTGCTGGCTGTAGAACATACAGTGCAGTGCTGACTAGGAAATGGTTTCTTAGGGAAGAGGTGACAACTGGCACTGGGTAAATAGGGGAAATCCTAGGGCCACACCCACTAGTCCAAGATAAGAGGCCGGTGCAGAACTGACCAGGGAGGTCCCAATGCTTTGGCCTGGAGCTATTCTCTAAGCTCTTTGCATGGATAAGCCCTGAAGGAGAGCACTCACAGGCCAATCAGCAAAAACTGGGAAAGGTGATTTCTTTTTTTCTTTCTTTTTTTTTTTTGTTAGCTCCTGGCATTCCAGGAAAGCTCTATCATAACACTAGCTGGATGTGAAGCAGGTTAGATAGGGAATCAATAGACGGACCTGGAATCTGGGAGAAAAACCGCCGCCATTAGCACGTGTTCTTCAATACCCCCAAGATGGCTGCTGGAAGACCCTTGCAAGAAATTCCATTTGGAATGAGATTTCCTCCAGAAGCCAGGAGCAGCCCCAGATATACTCCAGGGACCTTATCATTGGGCCCTCCTGGGGGACTGATGGGTGGGGTAATCAAGCAAAACAGCCAACAGCTAGAACTCTTCCCATGCCATTAGCAAAGGGGTAGAATAATTAATGGTTCAAAAAACAAGCACAAAGGCCTTTGCCCTCTCTTGCCTTTTGACCCGTTCTTGCCTTCTGTGCCTTGCTCTCACCATGTCCCCCCCTCCAACATGAATCAACACGCAAGTAAAACCTGGGCATTTATAATCTGTAACGGGCAACTGTAGTCTGTAAATCAGCCTGCTTTATCACCCTTCAACCCCTTCTTCTCTACCCGGGACCCATGATCTGTTATTTTCTCCCATTTCTCTCCTCCCTACCTTAATATACTGGCCTAATCAACGTGGCTTGCTCTTAAAGTTCATTTCTTGCAGTTTAGTCAAGAACCTAGACAAAATCTGCTTACATATTTGGCGAGCCAGCCAGGAGGTTCTTGGTGAGTGGAACCATGGCCTACAGCCTGTTTAATTCCCTCTTTTAGTTACCCATTTTAAATGGGTTCATTTACGAGCCCCCACAGGTTGTAATCCCGGGAGGGAAGAAGCCGGGGCATGGGCTCCCAGGCTTGTAAGACCTGACCCCGGCCAGGAGAGCAGGGGCACAGTGCAGGGGCCCAAAGCAGGGCCCTGCCGTGCTCTGGACGCTGAGAAGCCGCTTTTTCAAGCCTCTTTAGCAGCCACCAGCTTTGCCCTCGGGCCTGGCTGCCATTACCTTCTCCTGCCCTCTCCCCTCATTAGCAGCAGGGCTGGAGAGCCAGGGGCTTGTGCCTCCCCACCAGTCCACGCCTTTGCAGGGGCAGGGTGGGAAAGCAGTGGTGGGCAGGGCCAAAGATGGATGCCGTGGGAGTTCCTTTCCCCGATGGGGGTGAGTGGGGGGGGTGGGTCACAGGCCAGCACACCCTTGCATAATTAACCTTCACCCATGTTTTATCTTCCTTTTTCCTACTAATGAATTTCTCATTTTGTTAAAATGCTTTGGAATGTCTTAAAAACTCTAACACTGAAAATGCCTTTGCTAGTGAGGAAGTTATTGCCTCAGGGCCCCAAGGACTGTTAGCTAGAACAATTGATCTCTAATCACTTAATGGCCTTTGACAGCTGGTATAATTGAGAAAATCCCAGGCATAAACTAGGACTGCCTTTTAAGACCTTTGTAAGAACAGAAAGTTTTTTTGCCCCTTCTCCAAGAAGGAGCAATATTTGGCTTGGAAGACAGAAGATCTGTCTTCCAAGTCCAGAACGGCCCCAGAAACGCCTGGTGGCAGGGTCTCTGATTCCCAGGGTGGGGGGAACCAGAGAAGTAACTCTGAATGTCCCCCAAGACTTGAAGCCTTGGGTGCTTCAATTCAGAGAGCAGCCAAACATCCCCTGGGATTTATCTGAGGAGCTTCCGTTTTGGTAACAGTGCAGACAGTCTCCGACCCTGGTATGTAGGGGTGTCAAGAACTAGAGCAGTAAACTCTGAACGGCCCCAAGACCTTGAGCCCTTCCATTCAGAGGGCAGCCAAACATCCCCTGACTCTTATCTCAGGCGCTTGGATTGGGGTAACTGCTCCTAATGTCTCCCACCAATCCGTCTCGGGCATTTTGGTCTGAAGTTTGGAGTTTTCAGGCATCCCCCAAGACCTAGGTCGGCCACGGGAATGCCTGTTGGCAGGGATCTGGGTTAAATTCTCAGGACGCTGAGACTAGAGCATCAACTACAAATTATTTGGAATGGTGAACGTTTTAGTCAGACTTGGGACTCTGGAACACCAGGTCAGTCGGCTAAAAAGAGCTTCTTCATTCTTCCTAGAAAAGTGGGCATGGTCTCTAGCCCACCAGCAGACTCCCCATAGGAGTATCTTCTCAGGATTCAGGAAAAACTGCCTACTGCTGGTCTACATGGCCAGTATAACTAAGAGCAGCCTCTGTATGGGACTCTGAATTCCAATTAAACCAGTGCAAAAGTGGAGGACAGATAGATCTGAGGGCCAGAAACCTCAAGTCATGTCTCCTTAAAGAAATGAGGAAGTACACCTCAAACTTCCATTAGTTTAAACTCGGTTGTGCCTATGAAAGGTGTGACTAGAGATCAAGATCTAAACCGGTTACTAAACCTCTCCTGGAAAATAAGAAACCTCAAGTGCCATCAATTAAGATCAAAAAGTTCCTAGAAATGCTAAGGGTATAAAATTCTCTCTTCTGTTTTAATCTGTGCTTAACTTTGTGTTCAACTTCAAAACCTGTGTCTAACTTTGTCAGTTTGCTTGTGCCTAGGAAATCATATTTGGGGTTCACCTGTTACAAATTGGATAACGGTGAAAGGTAACCTAAAAATGAGTCTTTAAATGTCAATACTGTCTTGCAAGTGGATTTAATGTATAAATCACAAGTGGAATTGGTTCAGCTTCTAAAAATAGAGAAAACTTAGCTCTTGTACATTCAAACCAGGCCTTCAATACACTGCATGGTGCCTCTCCATTTGAGTTATTGGCTTGGTTGTTCACTGACCCCTAAAACAATAAAGGTATATACTACATCTCTGGTTGTGCTCCTGAAGTAGATGGAGACTATGTTGCAGTTTCAAACTCCTGCAGCAGCCAACGATGGCTTGATATAGCCAAATGTACAATGGATATCGCCTCCAGACTGCCACTGTTTCATAGTGCCAAAGGGTGTTATGCACCAGGCCAGTGGAATACTGGAACCTACTTTCCTAGCTTCTCTTTAGGGTCAACGGTGCTGCAGCATGCTGTGTGAAGGACATACCAAGTGCAGCAATGAGTACCAGAGTACTGTAAGTAGAACTTAAAAACAATTTGTATTATGGCCTGCTCCCAAGGAGAGATAACATGTAAGTATTGCAAACCTGGAGCTTAGATCTATTTAACTGCAGCTGAAAGAAAAACTTATGCATTGGGTAGTGCATTAATTAGTACTAAGTACTGTACCTATATCTCTCCTCTAGATATATGCCTGATGATTATGGTGATATCTTTTCTATTCTAGATCATATGCAAAGGGACACTGGACATGTTAAAAGTCCTGGTAAACTTCATTTTCTAAGTAGTTAATGAACATGCCTATAAGATAAAAATGGCCACCTTGCCTGAGAGCAGTGGGGGCCTTTTAATTTAAAAAGCCACCAAATTAACTTAGGGGTGACCTCTCAGTCTTCACCCATACCAGGTGGAAGACATGCTTAGCCCAGCTCTCCTTCCTATCCCTTATTCCAGAACCTGTCCCACTCATACCCTGGGGAGGACTGGCAAACCAACAAGCCATCCTTTGAGGGCCAAAGCATTTTCCCACCAGAAGGGAAACAGCAAATGAGGTGGCTAGGACCCACTTCAGATTAGCTCCTTTGAGATGGTCCATGGACAACCTTTCCTCACCCAGGACCTGGAAACCAGGTTCTGATCAAAACTTCGCAAGAAAACAAGCCTCACTTTCAATTAGAGCCAAAATTGAAAGACTTTACTCTGTAGTTCTGATCACTCCCACAGCTATTAAAGTTAAAGGAATTTCCAGCTTGGTGCACTTATCTCAAGTGAATCCAGCTGCCCAAGAAAGTGCCAGCTCACCAGAAGCATCTGATGAGACGTACGAGTGCCAGTTATTTGACAGCCTGAAATACCTCTTCAAGAAACAAAACTAAGTAGTGTCTGAGTCAAAGCCAGCTGTTACCTCTATCTCTAGCCCAAATGCCTGTTGCTAGGGGGAGGGCAAACCAGACATTCCTTAAGAAGTCTTGTCTGTTTTCATCTCCTGTAGTTTAACTAAAAAGGCAATGCCTCTTCTCATTCCTCTCCTCTACCATAGGAACTGGAATTAGCAATTTATACCTAACCCCGTTGTTTATTGCAATCTCTCCTTAGAGCTAACCAATAGCATAAAATAACTGAAAGAAGAATACTGTTTCCCACCAACTCCGGGAAGATGCAGCCTTTGCAGGCACCTGGCTTTTTCTACTTTTGTGGTCCAGTATCTTTAGTGGGACCATATATCCTCAAGATTCTAATTCAATTTATTTCTTCCAGAGTCAACATCTTGTTAGCCATATGGGAATTTCATCCAGCTTCACCCAGGATGCCAGATCCATCTTCCTCTATCCAGGATAGAACAGCCAGAGGGTTTTACACCTTGTCTGGTAGGGCCTACTGCCCTTAACCAGCAGGAAGTATTTCAGAAGAATGACCATCTCCCTTCAGCAACCCTTTAAGAATAAAGGTGTAAACTCTCTGAGGGGAAAATGGAGCAGGCTAGATAGGGAATCAATAGATGGATCTAGAACCTGGCAGAAAAATGCCACCATTAACACATGTTCTTCAATACCCACAAGATGACCCTTGCTAGAAATCCCATTTGGAATGAGATTTCCTCCAGAAGCCAGGAGAAGCCCCGGATATTATCCAGGGACCTTCTTATTGGGCTTTCCCTGGGGGATTGATGGGTGGGGTAATCAATCAAAACAGCAAACAGATGGAATTCCTCCCATGCCATTAGCAAAGGGGTGGAATAATTAATGGTTCAAAAAGCAAACACAAAGGCCTTTTGCCCTCTCTTGCCTTTTGACCCCTGTTCTTGCCTTCTGTGCTCTGCTCTTGCCATGTCCCCCTCACATGGATCAATACGCAAGTAAAACCAGGGCATTTATAATCTATAATGGGCAATTGTAGTTTGTAAATCAGCCCACTTTATCACTCTTCAGCCCCTTCCTCTCTACCTGGGACCCATGATCTGTTATTTTCTCCCATTCCTCTCCTCCCTACCTTAATAAATTACTGGCCTAGTCAACATGGCTTGCTCTTGAAATTCATTTCTTGCAGTTTAGTCAAGAACCTAGACAAAATCCGGCTACAGATGCAAGCTTAACAAAAAGTTGCCTCAGAATCTAAATTCCAGAGATAACACATTAAAATATCAAAATTTCCAGGTTTCAACAAAAGGTAACAAACATATCAAGAAACAGGAGGCGATGGCCCAGGCAAAGGAGAAGATTATAGCATTAGAGATCATCAAAGAGGAAACAAGACCTGGGACATACCAGACAAAGACTTTTTAAAAAATGGTCCTAAATATACTCAAAGAGTTAAAGGAAAACATGGACAAAGAACAGAGGAAATCAGGAAAATAGTAGATGAACACAAAGAGAATTTCAACAGAGAGATGGAAATTATGAAAAGGAACCAAAGAGCTGAAGACCACATTTACAGAAATTAAAAATTCTCTAGAGGGATTCAAGAGCAGATTGGAGCTGACAGAAGAAAGAATCAGAGAACTTGAAAATAAAACAATTGAAATCATCCAGTTTGAGTAACAGAAGGAAGAAAGAAGGAAGAAAAGTGAACAGAACCCAGGGAATCTAATAATATCCACACTACAGGAGTCCCAGAAAGCGAAAGAGAGAAAGGTGCAGAGAGAATATTCAAGGAAATAATTGCTGAAAACTTCTCAAATTTCATGAAAGACATGTATATACAAATCCAAGATGCTCAACAAACTCCAAATAGGATAAACCCAAATAGACCCATACTGCTGTTATTATAATTGGACTGACCAATGCCAAAGATTTTAAAGAAAGAATTCTGAAAGTCATGAGAGAGAAGCAACAATGTCCTGTAACAGGAAGCCTCAATAAGATTGGAAACCACAGCAAAAAGAAGGCAGTGGGATGGCATATTTAAAGTGCTAAAGGCAAAAAAATTGCCACTCAAGTATTTTTATGTTGGGTAAAACTGCCTTTCAAAAATGAGGTAGAGATTAAGACATTCACAGATAAACAAAAGCTGAGGGAGTTAATTGCCACTAACCCTGCCTACAAGTGATGCTAAAGAAAATTCTGCAGATTGAAAGGAAAGGACAATAGACAACAGATTAAAGCTGCATAAACAAATAAAGCTCTCCAGTGATGGTAGCAACATGGGTAAATAAAAATACCAGGACTATTGTATTTTTGGTTTGCAACTCCACTTTTTATTTCCTACAGGATCTAAAAGGTAAATGCCTAAAATGTATTATAAATCAGAGGTTTGGACTCATAATGTCTAATCATATAATCTGTGACAAGAGCTATGTAAAGTTGAGGGGATAGAGGGGTATAAGAACTCAGTTTTTGTAAACCATTGAAGTTAAGTTGGTATCAAAGCAAACAAGATATATAAACTTAGAATGTTAAGTTTAAGGCCCATGGTAAGCTACAAAGAAAACATCAGAGTATATGCAAGCTCATAGAGACAGAAACTAGAGTACAGGTTGCCAGGGTCAAGGTGCAGAGGGAATGGAGAGCTAATGCATAATGGATGGAGGGTTTCTGTTTGGGGAGAGGGTAAAGCTTTAGTAATGGAAGGTGGTGAGGGTAACACAATATTGTGAATGTGATTAATCCCACTGAATGTTAGGTTTGGGAGTGGTTGAGATGGGAAAGCTTATGTTGTATATGTATTACCATAAAAAAAAAAAAAGAAAGAGAGAAAGAAAAAGAAGAAGAAAGAGCAACTTAAGAGACAATGACAATTGAAGGCAATACATGATCCTGGATGGGATCTAGCAATGTAGGAGAAAAGACTCAAAGGGTCATTACTGGGACATGTGAAACAATTGGAATATAGACTTTAAGGTTTACATCAATTTTAAATTTCTTAAACTTGATAATTGCACTTAAGGTGGTTACATAAGTGAATAACCTTATTCTTAGGAAATGAACATGGCAGTATAAAGTATTCAAGGAACATGATATACACAATCTATACTCAAGTGTTTAGAAAATGGACTGAAAAACAGACGGACAGACAGACAGATGGATAAACAGAATGATATGGCAAATGTGGCAAAATGTTAAAACTGGTGGATCTGGGTATCTGGGGGATTGGGGTATAGTGAAATTCCCTGTATGGGGTTTGTATTATTTTTGTAATTGTCCTGTATTTAAAAACTAAAAATTTAAAAAGTAGAAAGTTATATCAGTTTAAGAATATCTTGTATTTGTTTTGTAATAGAAAAATAAAACACTATTTTCTTTCTTAGGTATTAATGCTTTAAAAAGGAAATGTTTGTTTTGGCATAAGAGCCTTTCATTTTTTTTATAAGTACAGAGTATAAAGATATTTAATTTATGTAAACAATTTTGGAAGGAAAAAAGGTCCTAACTTCCTATAAATGTAGGATAGGTTTCCATTTTCACCAATAATACATTTAACAGATTCTAACATCCTTGTAAATTAGGGTTCTATCTTAAACTTCACATAGGGTTTTCCTTCCATCAATACTAGTGACTTAGGAGATTTAGGAGAGGTTTGGACAGAGGAAAAGCAAGTTTATAATTTCACAGAAGGACTGTCATGAGCACATCATGGGTTGGGAACTAACTGATTCATTCAATTGAACTTACACACTTAGAAACACTCAAAGGCAGATACCTGATAATGCACTCTATACTAGCAAAAATTCAGCCCACCAGAACTGCTCTCACTTCCTGAAACTTACACTCTAAAAATGACATAGATACAAGTATCAAAGTGTGATCTGCTTTGTGGCCTACCTATTTTGCTTTTGTGGTAGGCAAAAAGGGCAAGTATTTCCCAAACGAAAAATTATGGGACGAGATTCCCTGAACATATTCAACTCAACAAAATTTTACCGAGTTCATACTATATGCGAAGCATTGAATTAGGCTCTATAGGAAAAATACAGAGGTTTTCACAATCTTCTTGGGGAGATAAATATAAGTAATAATACAGGACAGACTGTAATAATGGAGCTAAAAAGTGCTCCTACAAAGGAGAAAAGGTAAAGTTTAATTTTGACTGGGGAAAGCAGAGACCACTTTCTGGGAAAGGTAGGAATTTGGGGGGTGGGGGCAATGAAGGAAGAATCAATGGAAGGAAATTTTCCAGGGTGTGGAGGGAGATAGGTTGAATACATAGTATATTACTGAGGCTTAACATAAGGAAATTAAATGACTAGTACTTTCAAAATCTTGGTTTTTGTATGTATTTGAAACGGGATAATCATGAGATTTAAGAAACTTTGGAGGAAATGATATACTGGCAAAATAAACCAAGTCCAACATATTGAAAGTTGCACTTACTAATTCTCCTTTTCTACAATCTTAGAAAAGGCAGAGGCCAATTTGACCAAGAGTACTTAATATGAAATACAAATATCAATTTGTAGAAAATGTTCAATTTGATAAATTAATTTAACTCATAACAAGTACCTAGCTTTCATAAATTCAAAATTATAGAGTATATACTACTAAATTACAGTATATATGCATTTATGTTCCTTTAAAAAGCAATATAAAAAACGGGATCAGACTCAAGGAAGATATATAATTAGCCAATAAGCAAATGAAAAGATACTCAGCATCATTAGCCATCAGGGAAATGCAACTCAAAGCCACAGTGATAGTATTCTACCAGCTTCAGAGATGGGAGGGAAAGCAAGCCTGGCAGAGATGCCCATTCTACTCCCAGTTTACTGAGTAGCTGGTGACTGACAGATACTCCGTGACAGGGTTCAAGCCCTGGACAGGAAAGCCTCCTTCCAGGACTCTTCTTAGACATGATTCCACCTCTTTCTTGAAGTCATCATGGCTGCCCTCAGACCTCTTGTGAAGCCCAAGATCGTCAAAAAGAGGACCAAGAGGGGAGCGGATGTAGCTCAAGTGACTGAATGCCTACTTCCCATGTATAAGGTCCTGGGTTCGATCCCTGGTACCTCGTAAAAACAAACAAACGAAAAAACCAACTCTCATTGGGTTGCAGATGTAGCTCAGTGGTTGTGTGCCCGCTTCCCATGTACGAGGTCCTGGGTTCAATTCCTGGTACCGCCCCCCCCCCACACACACAAATATAAACAGGACCAAGAAGTTCATCTGGCACCAGTCAGAAAGATATGTCAAAATTAAGCATAACTGGCAGAAACCCAGAGGCATTATCAGCATGTGGAGAAGATTCAAGGGCCAGATCTTGATGCCCAACATTGGTTATGGGATTAACAAAAAAATGAAGCACATGCTGCCCAGCTGCTTCCAAAAGTTCCTGGTCCACAATGTCAAGGAGCTGGAAGTGCTGCTGATGTGCAACAAATCTTACTATGCTGAGACTGCTCACAACATTTCTTCCAAGAACCTAAACGTCATCGTGGAAAGAGCAGCCCAGCTGGCAATTACAGTCACCAATCCCAATGCCCGGCTGCACAGCAAGGAAAATGAATAGACAGCTTATTTTCAAGTTTTATTTGTGTGAAATAAAACCATAAAAAGTAAAAAAAAAAAAAAAGCCACAATGATACCACATCACACCTTCTAGGAAGCTAGAAGCAAAGGTCAAATAATAAATATTGGTGAGCAAGTGGAGAAACCAGAACACTTTTACATTGCTGGTGGGAATTCAAAATGGTACAGGTGCTTTGGAAAACAGGCAGTTCCTCAAACAATCAAACATACAATTATCATATGACCCAGCAATTCTACTTCTGGGTATGAAAATATATGTCCACACAGAAAACTGTACACAATTGTTTATAGCAGCATTATTCATAATAGCCAAAAGGTGGAAGCAACTCAAATGTCCAACAACGGATGAATGAATAAACAAATGTGGTATATACATAGAATGGAATATTACTCATCCATAAAAAGGAATGAAGTATTGATATATTTTACAACATGGATAAACCTTGAAAACATTATGCTAAGTGAAAGAAGCCAATCACAAAAGACCACATATTGCATGATTTCCATTCATATGAAAGTTCAAATCAGGGAACTCTATAGAGAAAGCAAGCAGATTAGTGGTTGCTTAGGTTGGGGGGTGGCAGAAGGGGAGAAGGATGGATATGGGGTAGTGGTAGCTAAAAGTTATAGAATATCTTTTAAAATTTTTTTTTAATGAGAGAAGTTGTAGATTTACAGAAAAACAATGCAGAAAATACAGAGTTTCCATACACCCACTCATTATTATCATTTTGCATTAATGTGGTACCTTTGTTACAATTAATGAAAAAATATTATTATAATTGCACTATTAATTACAGTTCATAGTTTACATTAGAGGTTCACTGTGTTGTACAGTCCTAAGGTTTGTTTTTTTTTTAATTTTTATTCTAGTAACATATAGCAACCTAAAATCTCTTTTAACCACATTCAGATACATAATTCAGTGTTGTTAATTATATTCACAATGTTGTGTTACTATCACTACCATCCATTACCAAAATTTTTCATCACCCCAAACAGAAATGGGGTTTCTTTTTTGGGTAGTGAAAATGTTCTAACATTGAATGATGACTGCACAACTCTGTAAATATACTAAAAACCACTTAATTGTGTACTTTAAATGGGTGAGTTGTATGGTACATGAATTATATCTCAATAAAGCTGTTTTTTAAAAGCAGTATCAAATTTAAAGTCACCTAAAAAGATATTAGGTGCCAAGAAAAGAGAAGCCAAATGAAAATCACTATATAAATTTACAACATAATAAAATCAATACAAACGGTACTATCTTTCCTTTCCACTCCCATTCCAAATCTTAAAAAGAAGAAAAAAAGAGAGAAATAGAAGACTAATACAGACTTTAGTCTAAATTTCTACTAATATCTGGGTCAATTTCCTTTTAGGAGTTTGGACTGGAAAACTATAATATTTAGAACTGATGTCAGCATTGCACCATTACAGAAACTAATAGCAGGCAGTGGTGGAAGGAACCTCATGAGCTTTGGGGTCACTTAGACCAGGATTCAAACCCAGGTCTGGCATTTATAAGTTGTGAGGTCACAGGCAAGGGTCAGTATTATTTGCAAAATGCAGCTGAGAGAATTAATCCAAGATTCTAGCATATAGCTTCTTCTCTGAAAAATGGTAACCATTATTACCAACAAAAGATCTTGTCAAGTAATAGAAATATTGAACATGTTTATAGGAAGAGATCACAAATGTCTGGGGAGAAATGGTTTACAATCTTTATCATCATCCTATGTTTCTGTAAGAATCTTAAATTTTGTTTGGAAACCAACTAAAAAAGACTAATGGAAAATAGTGACTAAATAAGGTTGGCCAAATTCCTAATTATTCTTACCATTAAAAAAAGTAACACTATAATTTTCTTTAGAACCATTATGTAACACAGACCTCCTAATTGTAGATGTAATCTTTCATTTAAAGCCACCAAAGTGCTTTTCTTAAAATAATCTTAGATATACCCAGTCACAAAAGACCAAATAGTCTATGATACCATTTATATGAAATGTCTAGAATAGGTAAATTTATAGACAGAAAGTAGATTAGTGGTTGTCTAGGCTGGGAATTGGGGAGTTGGGAGAAAATGGGGGGTGATGTTAATGAGTACAGGGTTTCATTTTGGGGTGATGAAAACATTCTAAAATCTCCTGTGGTGAGGGCTGCACACACAACTCTGTGAGTATAGGTGAATTGTATGGTATGTGAATTATATCTCAATAAAGCTGTTATAAAAAAATCTTATACAAAGTATTTGCTAATGCTTAAAAAAAGTCATAAAACAAAATCCCAGGCACAAGAAAATATGGCTGTTAAAAATAAAAATTTGTGAGAAATTTTAATTACTTGACTGATATCCTATATACAATGGACCTATGTAAGGGCTACTATTTCCGAATACAAAAGTGGTTCTTATAAGAAAAAGTATGTCATCTTGATTGGATAAAGTAACCAAAACTAACAAAATGGCATGTTAATCATAATTCTTGCCATCTTCAGAAGGATAATATTCTGAAGAGATGGTAAAAATACAGTTATCTAACAACTGTATAAAAACTACCAGAGTCAAAACAAATCTGATACGGATTTTTATTTTTTGTTACTTCCTTCTACAGAAACAATAAAAATCAGATCTCCTTCAGTTCAAACTATGAGAATTCCTTTCTTGTTCTAGACCAGGGGTTCTTAACCTTTCTTGCTCCACAGACCCCTTTGCCAGTCAGGTGAAAACCACAGACCCCTTACTAAGTCCACACTCTACTGTGTATATATTTAACACCAACACAGCCCCACAAGAATAATGTTTTCTTGAATTTCAATTCAAGCTCACAGACCCCTTAAGAACCCCCGTTCTAGACACACAGTTTCAATCAAATTGCTCCTATCTCAAATAATATATATCTGTGTTTGTCAGACCTGCTGTACAAGAATTAGAAATTGGCACTTTGTGCAATCTACATCTATATTCTCTTCAGCACTTATGAGATGAATTTTATTGAGCCCCTTACTTGAGGCATGGAAACAGCAAATGGATTGCACTAGTGTGAAAAGAGCACAAGACTGACCAAGTCCTGAGTTTTAGGCTGCTACTAAGGGCCTCTGTGAACAGGGGAAATCATTAAATCTCTTTCCTCAACTATAAAGTGAGAGAACTCGACTACATGGTTCTTAAGACTCTTTTTTATCCTAAATGCTATGATTTTATGATCCCTACTCAGAAATTTGACTTGACAGATGGATAAATACAACGCACTCTTTCCTAATACATGAGACAATGTTGATGTTAAGACGTGCAATCCTGACTTGAAGAAAGCAGAGAACGGTGACTAACATCCTGGGAGTACTGTGTTCAACTCTTGTGCCTTGGCCCATATTGCAAACATTTTCCATTTGAACCAGCAAAGGAGCTTTATCCGGCAGCATTCTAACCACCAAAATATTTGAAAGAATGGTTTATTTCAGAAAAAGTTTAGAGAAGGGAAGAGAAAACAGGACAAGGAAATATTTTGCAGAGCAGCTCAAAACAGCTAGACTATACTTTTCAACTACATATATTGTAAATGGGCATAATGACTGTAACTTTACATTCTCTTGTGTTTACCAAAGTAAATATAGTCTTATTAAAATGATTAAAGCAAACTAAAGGCTAATACATATTTAGATAAGGTGAAACCTACCATGAAACAATTGCCCACATTATATAATGAAGATAAAACTCAAACAATAATTATATATCAGAATTATGAAAACACAAAAACACACATAAGACTAAAAACATAAATCAAATCAACACATATGCTAAATAATATTAATATCTATAGTAGATAAATATTTTCTAAAGGAATATCACTAAAACATATGAAACAAAACTTAAGGAAGCGGATGTGGTTCAAGTGGTTGGGCTCCTGTTTACCATATGGGAGGCCCCAGGTTCGATTCCTGGGCCTCCTGGTGATGGCTTGCGCAGCGCAGTGAGCTGATGGCCCGCGCGGCATGGTGAGCTGACACAGCAAGATGATGCAACAAAGGGAGACAAGCAGACACAGAAAAACGCACAGCAAATGGACACAGTGAGCACAAGCAGCAAGGGGGAATAAATAAATAAAATAAATCTTATTTTTAAAAAAACTTACTTGGTTCTAGCTTCTTCAAATCCTCCAGTTTAAATTCTTCTTGGGACTGTGTAGACTAAATTTAAAATATACATATTACATCTTTTTATTACAAAGATTTCACTACACTTGCATTATCTAGGAAAAAATAGCCAAAATAAATGCATCTATTTCTTGCCTTCAATGTACAAAATGAAAAGTCACAAACTGGTTTTTGTTCCTTTTTGCCTTCTTGGAAACATTCAGGCTAAAAGTAACAGAAAAAAACTGAATTCATTTATTTTATTTTCACAGTTTACAGAATATTAACTAATTCCTTTAAGTATTAGTTTAATAGATAAATTCCTACTGTTCTAGAACCCTTCTAAGCAATAATGCTTTTAGAATAATACTTAATGATTTATCTGAATAATTCAGAATAATTCCCTTTCCTTGTGTTGTAAACAGAAAACTCCCACAAAACCCTATTACCTGTAAGGCTGCACTTCGCAATTCCAGGCATGCTGCAATTTTGCCTATTGTTTTCTGTAAGAAAAAGAAAAAGCTGTAAGTACCAAAAATATTTTAACAGTTGTCAACATAATCAACTTATTTTTTATTGATAAGGGATCTATAATTCTTTCAAATAAGTAAAATTTTATTTCTTTCTACCATCTTGCAGACTTTATTGAAATGGGAGGCAAAGGACTGGGATAAGGCAAAGAAGTTGAGTGCATTCTCTCTCCTGAGCTCACTTGCCACGATCAGCTCTAAATAAGTTTGCTTTGACAACTGCTTTAGATATGATTGCAAGGGCAATGAAAAGGCCTTCCTAACATCTTCCCTCTCAAACCTTGCCTTCTTTTCTTCTCCATAAAGCCTCAAACTCACTAAAAAGTCTTAAAAATGAAACTATCAAAGTTAGCACAATGGAGTCATTTAACTTTGGCTTAAGTCCAGCTTTGAGTTGTTTAATTAAATACATAAGTAATGCTAAGCAAAATCAATATTTCTGATGAATGGTGGCAAATTTTACACTCAGATATGTTTTACATAATATAGTAAGCTATAAAATGGATAAAATGATAGGGCACAGTCCTTGCCCTTGATAAACTCCTATTCTATTATTGTGAGATAAGACAAGGACAGAAGAAATAGAATATAAAGTAGAGCCCCTCAATTCTATAAGCCTCAGCAAAGAGAGTGGTTATATGTCCTGAAGAAATAAATGGGACATGAATGGGTATTAGCAATCAAGCCCCAATGACTGGGAGGATTTCTAAAACCACAAAGTTTAGAAAATTGTCATGGTTCAATTGTCTAAAATTCCAAACTGAAAGCAGGAAGAGATGGGTTTGAGAAATTAAGTGGTGGAAGTCATCCTGAAGATTACCTTTAGCTGAGGAATTTGTTTTCACTTTAGCAATAAATTACACAGACAGTGTTTGAATGAAAGAGTGATTCCATCAGAGTTACCAGTTTTAAGAAGATTGTTGTGATAACAGTATACATAGATTGAAGTGGAAAAAGAAAAAGACTAAAGGTAAAAATCAGTCAGGTTATTTCAACTGAACAGATAAACAGTAGTCAGAACATGAGACTAGTATGGGATTGAAAAGAAGACCCATACAAAAAACATCTATAAGAGCAGGCAGCTCGATTATGCCCACCCACTAAGACTTTCAAATCCTTCCACAAAAGGCATTCCTTAAGTTTTTATTAGAAATAAACCCAGACCATAAAACGGAATTATTTATGTACAATATTTTCAATGACTGCACGATAAAATATTCTGAAAAAAAAAAGACCCATTTCTAAAATGTTACTGATGACTTGCAAAAGTTTTGTAAATGATGGGGGTGGGTATAGCTCAGTGGCTGAGTGCCTGCTTCCCATGTACAAGGTCCCAGGTTCAATCCCCAGTGCCTCCTAAAAAAAAATTAAATTAAAAATAAAAATAAAAGCATGCAGGGAAGCGGGTGTGGCTCAGTGGATAGAGCCCCCGTTTACCATATGGGAGGCCCGGGTTCGCTTCCCGGCGCCTCCTTGTGAGGGCAGGCAGGCTCGCGCGGCACCGTGGGCTGATGCGGCAAGACCTCACAGCAAGGGGGAGATAAGCAGACACAGAGAAGACACGCAGCGAATGGACACAGCAACACAAACAGCAAGGGGGGGGAGATAAATAAAATAAAATAAATAAA
>JAQZBX010032734.1:0-25718 GCA_029593785.1 Cabassous unicinctus
ATTTATCCCCCCCTTGCTGCTTGTGCTGCTGTGTCCATTCGCTGCGTGTCTTCTCTGTGTCTGCTTATCTCCCCCTTGCTGTGAGGTCTTGCTGCATCAGCCCACGGCGGGCGCCGCGGGAGCCAGCCTGCCCTCACGAGGAGGCCTCGGGAAGCGAACCCGGGCCTTCCATATGGTAAACGGGGGCTCTATCCACTGAGCCACGCCCGCTTCCCATCGGGGCTTTTCTGCATGTTCAGTTTGGAGGCGAGGGGCCCTCCCTCTCCCTACCGACTCCCTGAGGTTTGGGAGGCAGCTGTGTGTTTGAAGGAGCTTGGGGCTGGCATGGCTGAGGGGCTCTTGTTGGAGGTGAGCACGTGCAGAAGGAGCCCTTGTTTGGGATAAGCCAGGTCCCCAGCTTCAGGCCTGCGGCGTGAGGTTTGGGCCTTCCACACCTCGCCCTCCCGGGAAGCAAACCCACCCACACTCCAGACGGGGCAGCTGACACCTGGTCCTGAGGTCTCACAGACCCCGCCCCCACCCCATCTGGCTGGTTGTGGGTTTGCTGCCAAGTTCTGGGCTGCAGGGAGCAGAGAGCCCTGTCTGTCCCTTCCCTCCCGCTGCCACGAGACTCCTGGGTACTGCTTTTCCTCTTAGCTTTCGAGAGCGTAGCCCACAGTGGTGGCAGGATCCAAGTCCAAGTCCACGGAGCTGGTGACTAAGAGAAACTAGTGCAGATCTCAACAGGGGTGTCACCAAGCCTTGGCTGGGTGAAGGGCCAGGGGCCCTTGCCTAATGGGGAGCCCATGGGGATGAAGGGGGCACTGAGAGTCCCAGCTCCAGTGACTTGTTCATAGAGGAAGGAGGAGTCCGGATAAGTCTGCAGGGAGTTGACAGGAAGCTAAGGAGTTGGGACAGCTGAGCTGTGGTCTTCACACAGGGTGTGAGCAGGGGCCTCAGAGAAGGAAGGCTTGAAGCAGGAAGGGCGGGCCTGTATCCATACCATGCCAAGACACAATGGCAGCCTCTCTGTAGCAGCCGCTCCAGCTCTAGCCTAGTGTCCTTCTGAAGCTGCCGAAGGTTATTTGGGGATGCAGAAGGCATTTCCGGCCCTCCCTTTCCCACACTGCCCTTTTCCTGGAGTGACTCAGCCGGAGGCGGGGGTGGGGATGGGAGCCCTTGCTGCCACTATCCAGTGGGTGGTCCAGGGACCTGAGAAGGTCTCGAGCAGAGTCCTGATGAAGTGTGTCTGTCTCCTGCACTGTGCAGGACTGTTTGAAGGCCCATTCGTTCTGGCCTGGGCCCTTCTAGGTCCTGCTGCGGTCCCTTAGGCTGCATGCAGACTCCTGCCCCAAGCCTGAGCCCTTCAGAAAGATTCCTGGAGGCATGTCATTCTTTTGCCTACCTTTCCTACCCCAGCCCAGGCCTTGGGCTCCAGGGCAGCAGGAGGCTTGGCTGGGGCCTCCAGTGAGAGCTGTCAGGATCCCCTAGCCTGGGCTGCACTCATGAGGGCTCAGTTCTTCAAGAAGGCCCCAGCGCTGTCTCTGTGTTCTCTGCCTCTGCCCTGGCCTCCTGGCCCCTGCCCTGCCATTGGATTCCTCTCCACTTAGATAGCTGAGAAGTCTTGCCTTGGTCTGCACATTAGACCTTTCTTACCTGCCCTACAGTCCAAGTTGCTCCTCTTTGCAGGATTTTCCCAACAGGGAGTTTCAGGGACCTTGAGAGGTACCACTCACTGGGTTTAGGATACTTTTTGCCTACATGAAGGGTCTGCTAGTGACAGAGAAGTGAACAAGCCAAGTCTGCCCCAGTGTGGTCATGAGACATATGAGTGGACAGTAAATTATCATGACCTATAGTGACCACTATGCTAGAAGCGTAGTTAAGATGCTGAGAGAATGCAAGAGGAAGTACCAGCTCCACCGAAGGCAACCTGGGGAAACTTCCTGGAGGAGATAACAGATAACATGGGTCTTGAAGGCTGAATAGGAGTTTGCCAGGTAGTAAGGCAGGGCTGACCATCCCAGGCAGAACCCAGCATGTGCCAGGTTCAAAGGCTCACAAGAACCCATTTAGTCAGGGGCTGGAGCTGACGAGGAAGGTGAGTGGGTGGACCTAGTGGCCCAAGCCAAGAAGTCTGGACCACATAGTGGATTCCAGGACTAGGCAAAAGGTTTTCAGCAGGGATGGTGAGATAGACTTGGTGTTCAGAGCTCTGGCAGCAGAGTGGGCTGGAGTTTGGAGAGGTGGACAGGTAGGTAGAAGGTACCACCCAGGTGCCCCAGGTGGGAGTGGCTCAGGCTGGGGATCAAGGCAGGCTGATGGGGCTGCATGGGTGGCAGATTGGGCAGGACTCAGGGTCCACCTGGACTGGAGTGGGAGAGAGGCAAGGACGGGGCAGCTTCTGGGGCTCTGGTTTGCGTGATGCAGGGCCACCGGGTAAGAAGGTGAGGATCTGAGGCAGACTCCTCTTTCCAGAGGAGAGGAAAAGGAAGAGAAGGGTGGAAGGGGAAGTGGTAGTACCTTGAGGGAGAGGTGAGGCTCAAAAGATCACACATGGGGTTTTGAAAAGAATCGGGGTTCATACCTTCCTGAACCCTCTTCACATAAGAAAGTCAATATGGACACCCTGGCTTCCCCCACCCCAGACCTCTCTCCCCAGTCCCCACCCCAGCTGCCCCTTTCCGCCGTGTTCTCAGGCAGAAAGCCCTGGGGGTGGGGAGCTGCTGAGTAACCAGGTGGCCCTGCAGGGTGGGGGGGTGGGGGGGAGTGTAGCTGGGTCCATCTGATGCTCTGTGTACCCTGTCCCCTCCTGCCCACACAGGCTCCCAGAATGGGCACCCTCATGGGGGTATACCTGCCCTGCCTGCAGAATATCTTTGGGGTCATCCTCTTCTTGCGGCTGACCTGGATGGTGGGCACGGCGGGCGTGCTGCAGGCCCTCCTCGTCGTGCTCATCTGCTGCTGCTGCGTGAGTACCTGGCTGGGTGGTGGGCGCCCCGCCGCCCCCGGAGCGAGCCTGCCCTGCCCCCGGAGCCCACCCTGCCCCCCGAGCCCGCCCGCGCCCCCGGAGCCCACCGGCTTACTGGTCAGCCGGGCCCTCCCTCCCACAGACCTTGCTGACGGCCATCTCCATGAGCGCCATCGCCACCAACGGCGTGGTTCCAGGTGGGTGAGCGTCACCCCAGGCCTGGTGGGGGGACCTGGCCCAGACGTCACAGGACCCCCTCGGGGCCCTCCACGGTGCTCTGGTGGGGTCCTCTTCCCTGACTCTAGGCCATTGGCACTGCTTAGGGGCTTTCCTGCTTGACGAAGTTGGAGATTGCAGTTCTGTTTTGTAGGGTTTTTTAGTATAAAAGTAATCCAAAAAACAACCCAAAAAAAGGGCAATGTATGTTTCCCATAAAAGGGTTTGAAAGTACAGAAAAGCGTTGAAAGGAGACTTGAAAGCACCCACCCATAACCTCACCATCCCGAGTTCATACTTTCAGCCTCTTGATATATGATCTTATGGTCTTACAAAGGCTTAACAAAGAGATACATAAACATATATATAATGAGTGGGCGTGTTTGCCTAATGTTGGAAATTATTTTTTAGCGAAATTCTCCATGCTAGGACACAACCTGATTGATGTGGTTATGCTCCTACTTTTGGGTCCCACTTGCTCACTTTTGGAAACATTGCTCTCATGAGCCTTGAATGCAATTCTCTGTTCACACCCCTGGCTGTTCCCTCAGGAGAGAGTCCAAGAGGTGGGATTACATAATGAAAGGGAGTGACCTTTTTTAAGTTTCTTGATCCTTGTTCCCAGATTTTTCACCTGAGAATTTTTATCAGCAGCAGATATAGCCAGCAATTTGGGAGCACTCCTGTGCCCTGTCCCTTCCCCACCCAGCCCCGGGACCCAGGGTGGACTCTGCCAGGCTCACCAGGAGTCGTAGACTCGGGTAGGAGCACAGAGAGTTGTCCATAGTCCCTCACCTGGTGGCGTGGTCCTCCAGAGGGCTGAGGAGTGCTGAGATGAGACACACAGACCTAGGGCTGCCCCAGCAAAGTAGTCTTTCCCTGGCCCATACTTGGCGCTGGACTCAGATGGGAATGGGGTCGAAGCCCAGCCCCTCCCCTCCCTAGTCATGCAGCCAGGGGCAAGTCTCCTGACCGCTCTGCTCATCTGTAAGTGGGAAAAAGCAATCCCTGCCTCCCCGGGTGGTTGTCAGGGCTTGTCATGGGGGAGACCCGCTTGAAGAAGAATCAGCCTCAACCTATGTATGCTTTCTCTGCCATAGCGGGGGGCTCCTATTTCATGATCTCCCGCTCACTTGGGCCAGAGTTTGGAGGCGCCGTGGGCCTGTGCTTCTACCTGGGAACAACATTTGCAGCAGCCATGTACATCCTGGGGGCCATCGAGATCTTGTTGGTGAGTCAGGCTGAGCCCTGGCCAGCCCCGGTTGTGTCCCAACAGTCCCTCCCCCAGAGCCCAGGCCTCATGGGAGGAAGTGCATTGCTCAAGCCAGTTTCCTTCCCATTCCCTTGCCAGTTTGGCATGGCTGCCTTCATCCATCTGGGTACAGTCTCGGCCATGGTGATGCTCTGTGAGCTGTTGATTTAGTTCAGTGACGGGTCTTGGTAGTGACATGGGTGGCCAGCTCTGTCTCCCTAGGACTCTATGCCAGGGCCCTTCAGACTTTGCCTCTCCTCACCCCGAACAAGTGAGGGAGTGGAGCAGCCCCAGGACCCTGCCGAGAGGTCGGGGTCCTCCAGGAGTGCCACGGTGCTCTGATCAGCTTCCCACTCCCCACTGAACTCCCCCAGGCAGTGGGAGAAGAGGCTGAGTGGGGGTGGGGAGCACAGGGTGATGTCATTCCTGAGGACCCAGAGGGTAGGAGATGGTCAGGACTGCCCGGGCTGGTCTCACCCAGGTCCTCTGCCCACGGCGTGGACCCTGCTCCTGTAGTCTTTGTTTTTGTTGTGTTGTTTCCTTTTCTATTTCTCACATTCCTTCTATAGTTAGTATTTAGAATACTTTGGTAAAGAAAATTTATCTCTCCCTCTTGTTTATTGTTGTAACCCTATGTTTTATCAGTATGGACTCATGGGTATTTATGCTATTCTTTGAGTTTTAGTCTGATACTATTACTATTTACATTGTTGCTCACACCGTTTCACCTTTGGCTATTGGGACCTCTTAAAGGTTAGCACCTGTGCCTTGATCGCCAGCATCTTTTATTTTTTTTAATAACAGCTTTATTGACATATAATTTATACTACACAAGTCACCCATTTAAATTGTACAGTTCAGTGGTTTTGGTATAGTCACAGATCTGTGCAGCCATCACCATAGCTTCAGAGCATTTCCATCCCTCCAAAAAGAAACTGTCCTCGCTAGCAGCCATGCCCCATTCTCTCCGTCTCTACCCCTTGCAACCACTAATTCCCTTTCTGTCTCACTAGGTATGCCTGTTCTGGGCATTTTATAGAAATGGAATCATGTACTATGTGGTCTTTTGTGATTGGCTTCTCGGGGATACTCTTTTAAAATGGAAACCAAACAACAAGCTTCATTCTCCAGATAGGAACAGTGAACCCTTTTTGTCCATCTTCTTTTTGTTTTAGACTTACATTGCCCCGCCAGCCGCCATTTTTTACCCAACCGGGGCTCACGACACATCAAGTGCTACCCTGAATAACATGCGGATATATGGGACCATTTTTCTGATCTTGATGACACTGGTGGTGTTTGTTGGCGTCAAGTACGTGAACAAATTTGCCTCGCTCTTCCTGGCCTGTGTGATCATCTCCATCCTCGCTATCTATGCTGGGGGCATCAAGTCTATTTTTGACCCTCCTGAGTTTCCGTAAGTAGCTCAAGAATACACCCAGGCATTGCACCAACATCCCTCACACCAAGTAGGATGGCCTTTTATGCCCTGGGTCTCAAAATCTGCAGGGGTGGGAACAGACTGGGAACAGTCTCCAGCTGAGCAGGTGCCGATGCTTCCATCTCCTGCAGGGTATGTATGCTGGGTAACAGGACCCTGTCCCAGGAGCAGTTTGGTATCTGTGCCAAGATGACCGCGGTGGACAATGAGACAGTAGCCACCAAGCTATGGAGCCTCTTCTGCCACAGCCCCAACCTCACCACTGACTCCTGTGACCCCTACTTCCTGCTCAACAATGTGACTGAGATCCCCGGCATCCCCGGTGCAGCTGCCAGCGTGCTCCAGGGTGCGTCCCCCCTCTCGTCCTTCCACCCCTGAGCGGGAGGCAGAGATGACTGTAGAAGGAGAGTGGAGCACAGAGCTGGCCTTGTGTGGCCAGCTGAGAAAGGGGGACAGGTTTGGCTGCCTTCCTGGCCCAGCAGTATGCTCTTGGCCTGGCTCCTCGAGGCTGAGTTTCAGGCATGCAGAGCGGAGCCTGTCTGGCCAGCGTTCCAGGCCTACAGCAGCTCCTGGAAAGTTCTGGCAGCCCCTCTCCCCCAACCACCAGCCCCCTGACACTGCCTGGGGATGTTCCCACAGGAGCCATAAAGGGGCCTCTGTCTAGGAGGCAGGCAGTGGTAGGGCTCTGGCAGTTGGGGTTCAGCCACCCTTGCCTGTCAGGCTTCTGGCTGGACCCCTCCTCCCCTGTGGCCAGAGCATCCCTGAGGTTGACCCTACAGCCCCTGGGCTAAAACCACCCCCTGAGCCCCCAGAGCCACCCTGCATCTGCGATCTTTGGCAGGGGAGCCAGGTGGGCATGTGGTGGTGATGCTGCTGCCCCTGCAGGAAACCTGTGGAGCTCCTACCTGGAGAAGGGCGAGGTCGTGGAGAAGCGGGGGCTGCCCTCTGTAGATGCCCTCGGCTGGAAGGAGAGCCTGCCCTTGTACGTGGTGGCTGACATCGCCACCTCCTTCACCGTGCTGGTTGGCATCTTCTTCCCCTCGGTGACAGGTGAGCCTTCTTGCCCACTCAGCCCGCCCTGCCCCCATGCTGGGGTGCCCCTAAGGGAGTCTTGTCTGTTCTTGAAGGAATCATGGCTGGGTCAAACCGCTCCGGGGACCTCCGCGATGCCCAGAAGTCCATCCCAGTGGGGACCATTCTGGCCATTGTTACAACATCCCTTGTGTGTATCCTTTCCCAGGCCTGGGCAGGGAGGGCAGGGCAGGAGGCAGGAGCCTGCGCACAAGTTGCCAGCTGGCATGCACGTGCACAAAGCCCGGGGGGCAGGTGCCCCAGCTGGTTCTGCTGGCCGGCACTAGGGCGAGGGGATATGGGTCCTCTGTGGGGAATGAGAGGGAGCTAGCAGTGGTGGTGGAGGCTTCGCTTTTCTTGACGCAGCCTCAGACTTCAGCAGTGTGGTTCTGTTTGGCGCCTGCATCGAGGGTGTGGTGCTCCGGGACAAGTGAGTGAGTTGAGCCCCTCCCTGGAGCAACGGGCTCATCTTTTGCCTGCCCTGACACCACATGGGCCCGCCCACATGTCCTCAGCTGCTGGTCGTCAGTGGCAGTCTGTCAGGCCCCACTAGGACTTTTGCTCCTGAGAGGATGGTGGCGTCAGGATCAGGGCTGGGCCAAGGAGGAAGGAGGAGCCAGCCGACGGGTCTTCTCTGGTCAGGAGTCAGAGCTCTGCCCACTGTAGCCATCCTTCCTGTCCCTGCACACCCCTCACGTTGGACAGCCCCCCACTGCAGCAGGGCTTGGGGATGCTCCTCGCATGAGCACAGCCTGAGCCTGGCCCCTGCAGGTACGGCGATGGCGTCGGCAGGAACCTGGTGGTGGGCACGTTGGCGTGGCCGTCGCCCTGGGTCATTGTCATTGGCTCCTTCTTCTCAACTTGTGGCGCTGGCCTGCAGAGCCTCACAGGGGCGCCACGCCTGCTGCAGGCCATTGCCAAGGACAACATCATCCCCTTCCTCCGGGTGAGCCCTTCTGCATCCCCCATGTACTGGGTGCTCTTGGCCCCCCGCACCAGCTGGTGAGAGTTCGGGGCTACAGAAGGGGTGCATCCTGCTGGGCTCACAGGGCAGGCAGCCAATATGTGGAGAAGGACTGGAGAGGTAGGGGGCAGGGAAGCTCGTGGCACCTCTGGGGATGGGCATGGCCTGGGCCCCAGAGGAGGTGCCTGGGGTTGATGGAAACCAGGCTGTGGCTCAAGGCCTGAGGTGTGGAATGGGGGTGCTAGGACCAGCCTCTTCCCCTCTGCTGACCCTGTGCGTGCAGGTGTTTGGCCATGGGAAGGCAAATGGTGAACCAACGTGGGCACTCCTGCTGACAGCGCTCATTGCGGAACTTGGCATCCTCATCGCCTCTCTTGACATGGTGGCCCCCATTCTATCCATGTGAGCTGGGGGCAGTGCAGAGGGTGGGTGGTGGGTGGCTACACCCCCTGGGAAGGTTCCCTGAACCCTCAACACACCTCAGCTAGGGGCCCAGCACCTCCCCATGACCCAGTCTGGTGTTGTGGGCACAGCTGAGAGACTTCCCAGGAGGTGCCTGCCAGGACTCAGGCTACCCCTATATTCCAGAGTGAGCCAGGCACTGAGGCAGAGGTGGTAAAGAGACCCAACGGGTCCCACATCCCTCATAACAGGGTCAGCTGACTAAACAGGCCTGGGCATCTGGGGGAGACTCCCCAGAGCAGGCAGCCACAGACCTTTGACCCCTGGACAGAGCAGGGGGAGGATGTTCAAGCACTCAGTCCCTGGTGCCTTGATGAAGGCACCACCGCCCCCACCCATGAGTTTTCAAAATCGCTTTCTTTTACCATCCTGGAATGAGCTGGGCATTTGAGTCTGCCAGTGCCTTACAGGCGGTGGTCAGCATGTGTTGATTTCCAGGCAGAGCTTGTTTGGTTGCTACTGCGTTCCCTCTGCTCGTACTGGGGCCACTCCCACTTCTCCTGACATCCAGCGCCGCTGCAGATGCTCCCTCTTGCTTGTTCGGTTGTCGGGGGCCTCCCCTTCACTGCCCCGCTCAGCCTGCAAGCCCGAAAGGCCTCCCAGCCACAGCCAGGCCTGTGGGCATCAGTGCTCTCATCCACCTCCACACCTTTGCCCACTCCTGCCCAGCTAACATATGTGTACCCCTCAGACTCTTCTTGCTGGTCATCGTGTGTGGTGACCCCTCACTGCCCAAGCCAGAGGCTATATCTCACCCTTTGTCACAAGGCTCTTCCTGGCAGCACCTGATGGGGCTGACCCCTGCCCCCTCTCTCAGAGCCCCTACCCCCTGCGAATTCAAAATGGCCCCCGTCCTCTTCTCCCCACCTACCTCTCCTCTCCTCATCCAACTGGCCGTCGCATCTCCAGACAGCACTCCTCACCCATCCTCTACACCATCCCTTCCCATCCCTCTGCACTCACCCTTCCCCACCTCCTTTGCCTGCTAAGCCTCACCCATCCTCTAAGACTGGTTCCCAGGACACCTTCTCTGTACCACTCCCATCTGCCCCAGGCAGGGTGGACTCCCTTGGCTGCAAGGCCGAGAAGACCTGGAATGGCCCAGTTTCTGGCCAAGGCCAGCCTAAAGAGGGGCAGGGACATCACGTGCCTGGCTGCCAAGGAGGCCACCTTGCACCAGCCAACTCTGTACTGCAGGTTCTTTCTGATGTGTTACCTGTTTGTGAACTTGGCCTGTGCTGTGCAGACGCTCCTGAGGACCCCCAACTGGCGGCCCCGATTCAAGTACTATCACTGGTGAGTGCCAGTTGGATCCCTGGCACAAAGTGTCCAGGACACTTTGGAAATGAGCCAGGGTCACTAACAAGAGATACTGAGGAGACCAGGAACCCCATCCTGGATGGGGTTTGTGTTTCCTGAGCAGCAGTTGCTGTTGGGGACAAGGATTGTGGGGTTGCTTGCCCCACCCAGCTTATGACATGGGACCCGTCATGGCCATCAGGACAGGGGATGGGCTGTGGCCGGAGGGTTTCCTGGTCTTGCCCTGATTCTGTCCCTGGCCCAGGGCGCTGTCCTTCCTGGGCATGAGTCTCTGCCTGGCCCTGATGTTTGTCTCCTCCTGGTACTACGCTCTGGTCGCCATGCTCATCGCGGGCATGATCTACAAGTACATCGAGTACCAAGGGTGAGTGAGAGGGGCTGCCTCGGCCGACAGCCTGCACATGCATGTGTATGAGGGGAGTGTGTGTAGACGGTGCTGGCCCCCTCCATCCCACATACACCAGGGTCTCACCAGCTTGTGTTGGCATCTGCAGGGCTGAGAAGGAGTGGGGTGATGGGATCCGAGGCCTGTCCCTGAGTGCTGCCCGCTATGCACTGCTGCGGCTAGAGGAGGGGCCTCCTCACACCAAGAACTGGCGGTGAGTTGACAGCGGGACTGGCCAGGGTCAACTTGAGGCTCTCAGAGGGTGCTGTGAGGGTGGGAGGGTCAAGAGTCCACATGCCCCATCTTGGGGTTGCCAGGGGTGCCGTCCTGCTTGTTGGCCCTTGGACTCATGCTTCCCAAATCCGTGGGGGCCCATGATCCGAGAAGGGAAGACAAGGAGGGGCTCCCTGGAAACCTGGCCCTGCTCTCAGGCTGCCTCCCCATCCGACCACTGCAGGCCTCAGCTGCTGGTGCTGCTGAAGCTGGACGAGGACCTTCACGTGAAGTACCCACGGCTCCTCACCTTCGCCTCCCAGCTTAAGGCCGGCAAGGGCCTGACCATCGTTGGTTCTGTCATCCAGGGTAGCTTCTTGGAGAGCTATGGCGAGGCCCAAGCTGCTGAGCAGGTGCCTGCTGTGGGGGATGGGGAGCTGAGCCAGACCAGAGGTTTCTGGGCTGCAGCTGGCACGTAGGGGAGGGGACCGGCCCAGCCCAGCCAGCCAGGTAGGCAGTGCAGGTGCCACCTGAGAGCTGGAACAAGGTGGGAATAGCTGTCCCATCTTGAAAACATGCCCGCCTCCATGAGCTTGTGCTCTAGGGGCCTCAGGAGGGAGCCTGTGGAGGGGAAACCAGTGCCTTCTGACCCGGCGCGTTCCCCACAGACAATCAAGAACATGATGGAGATTGAGAAAGTGAAGGGCTTCTGCCAGGTGGTGGTAGCCAGCAAGCTGCGGGAGGGGCTGGCCCACCTCATCCAGTCTTGCGGCCTGGGCGGCATGAGGCACAACTCGGTGGTGCTGGGCTGGCCCTACGGCTGGCGGCAGAGCGAGGACCCACGAGCCTGGAAGACCTTTATTGGTGCGTGCGGGGCGAGGGCCTGCGCCGGGCCGGGGGGCGGCCGGGAGCCAGGGGCCAAGCCAGGTGGCAGAGGCCTGAGGGACGCAGGCTGGCGGTCAGCAGTGCCCCTCCCCCCAGACACCGTGCGCTGCACCACGGCTGCCCACCTGGCCCTGCTCGTGCCCAAGAACGTCGCCTTCTACCCCAGCAACCACGAGCGCTACCTGGAGGGCCACATCGACGTGTGGTGGATCGTGCACGACGGCGGCATGCTCATGCTGCTGCCCTTCCTGCTGCGCCAGCACAAGGTGCGCCAGGCGGGTGCACAGGGCCGAGCCTCGGAGCGGCCGCCGTGGCTGAACCACCTCCTCCCGGGCTGCAGGTGTGGAGGAAGTGCCGGATGCGCATCTTCACAGTGGCCCAGATGGACGACAACAGCATCCAGATGAAGAAGGATCTGGCCGTCTTCCTGTACCACCTCCGCCTGGAGGCAGAGGTCGAGGTGGTGGAGATGGTGAGCCCCCGGCCCCCGCCTGGCCCTGCTGGATGCCCTGCCCCGCCCTGCCCGGTCCTCACGGCCCACCTTCTCCCCAGCATAACAGCGACATCTCTGCGTACACCTACGAGCGGACGCTGATGATGGAGCAGCGGTCCCAGATGCTGCGGCAGATGAGGCTGACCAAGACTGAGCGGGAGCGAGAAGTCAGTGGCCTTGGTTCAGGCCAGGGGCCGGTGGCTGGGTTAGGCCTCTGTCGACACCCTCAGGCAGGGGTGTCAGAATGACTCCTCCCGGCCCCACCCAAGCCAGTGCCGGTTCCTCTGAGGCAGGGTGGTCGTGCCGGGCCTGGCCTCCCTTTTCCCAAGGCGCTGAGGCTCCCTCCTTCCATCGCCCTCAGGCCCAGCTGGTCAAGGACCGGCACTCAGCTCTGCGGCTGGAGAGCCTATACTCAGATGAGGAGGACGAGGCTGCAGCTGGGGCTGACAAGATCCAGATGACGTGGACCCGGGACAAGTACATGGCGGCTGAGCCCTGGGACCCCAGCCATGCCCCTGACAACTTCCGGGAGCTAGTGCATATTAAGCCGTGAGTGCGGTAAAAGGGATCCAGCCACATCAGGGTGTGGGGGTGGCATGGGGGCAGACAAGCTCTGTGGGTGGACCAGGGATGGGGCCTCTTTGCTGGGTGGCTCCCCATGACCTGTGATCAGCTACATTGCCTGCAGGGACCAGTCCAATGTGCGGCGCATGCACACAGCTGTAAAGCTCAATGAAGTCATTGTCACACGCTCCCATGACGCCCGCCTGGTCCTCCTGAACATGCCCGGCCCACCCAAGAACAGCGAGGGTGACGAGAACTGTATCCCTTTGTAGAGAGGTGGGCAGTGGGGTGGTGGAGCTCCTCTCCTTGGGTGCTCTGGGCAAGGTTGCCCCAGCTCTGATTGCCCCTTGGACCTGCTGCTGCCTCCTTGACCTGATGCCCTGCAGACATGGAGTTCCTAGAGGTGCTGACGGAGGGCCTTGAGCGGGTGCTGCTGGTGCGGGGTGGTGGCCGCGAAGTCATCACCATCTACTCCTGAGCCCAGGGCAGACTTGAGGCCTGGAGGGAGGTGTCCAGGGTAACAGCATCTGCCTGCCAGTCCTGCTTCGCCTGGCCCTGCCCTGGACCCGGCTTTGGTAGGTCTCCTTGGAGACAGGGCCAGGGCCTGGCAATGGAGATGGATCCCAAGTCCTGTGGGACTGGGAGGTCGGGGGCCTCTCCTGTTCAGCACACCCGGAGGTCTGCCCCTGGCTGAAGACGACTGGTGGGGGCTGGCATGGGGCTTGAAGGGAGCCTGACCAGCCTGGCCCAGGAGTGCTATTTATTGCATATTTATTGTTTGGCTGTCACCATCAGAGAGGAGGGGAAGGGCAGCAAGGGAGGGGGTCTGGCCCAGCCCACTGCAGGGAGACTTGGGCTCGGGCTTCTGAGGGCAGGGACGCCCACCAGGCCGGGCCTAATGGAGCCTTCGGAGCTGAGGCCGTTTTTCAATAAAACTATTGTGTGCTTCTGGGCCTCCTGCTGCCCGGCTCTGTTTCCCTTGGCGCCAAGGGAAGAAGGCGGAAATGAACTCGGGCCCAGAGCCGGCTCCCTCAGGCTGTGCCCCTTTCCGGCCATCTCTGGCCACTCCCACTGGCCAGGCTGCCCCTCCCACTGGCCCTCAGGCTCCTCCCACCCACACCCTGGATAAGGCCAGCCCAGGACTGCCTCAGCAGGCTGGAGGCACTGGGGCTGGAATGGGGCCGCCAGGCTCCCCACGGCAGCGGGGGCTGCTGCTGCTGGGGTTACTGCTCCCCCCTGCTGCCCCCTTCTGGCTCCTCAATGTGCTCTTCCCCCCGCACGCCACGCCCAAGGCTGAGCTCAGTAACCACACACGGCCTGTCATCCTCGGTAAGCCCCCGCTAGGCCCCGGACGCACCGGGCCCGACCTTGGGGAGCCTGGACCCCCAGGGGCAGACCCAGCCAGGGCCCTTCTGCCTCTGCCTCCAGAGTCCTAACACCTGCCTCTGTATCCAGAGGGGCCAAAGGCTTGTCCTGTCCTGCTGAGAAGGAGTCCCTTTCCCCCCACACTCTTCCCCAGTGTCTGAGCTCTCTCCCAGGGCTGGGGGAGGGTGGGGCCTGAGGGCTGTGGTCAGCTGTGGGCCAGCCCCTCCACCCCATCAAGAACAAGATGTCCAACCCAGGGCAGGGGAGCAGGAGGGGCCCATCAAGTCCCAACCCCTATCCCCAGGCCCAACTCCCACTCCCCCATACTTATTTGTTCTTACCTTGGACTTGGGCAATAATGGAGAGCCAGGCTAGGTGTTTGCTTTGCAGGGGTAGGGGTCATTGGCCTTGGACCCTGCACCTGCCTTATCCAAGGGGACCCTGAGCTTTGGGCTGCTGGGGGGATGGGGGAGGGCTGCTCAGAGAGAGGTTCTGTGTCCCCAGTGCCTGGGGGTGGAGGCCGTAGGAGACCAAGGGGCTGGGCTGTTGGCTGCAGTGCCGGGGGATGAGACCAGGGTGGGGGGTTTTGGGGGGAATCCAAGGAGTCCAGAGTGAGGGCTGGTGCCTGCAGTGCCCGGCTGTCTCGGGAATCGGCTAGAAGCCAAGCTAGACAAACCGGACGTGGTGAACTGGATGTGCTACCGCAAGACAGAGGACTTCTTCACCATCTGGCTGGACCTCAGTATGTTCCTACCCCTTGGGGTGGACTGCTGGATCGATAACACCAGGTGCATGCCAGCCCTGCTTCCCCAGCCCCCACACCCTGCCCACTGGCTACTGGCCTGCTGAATGTCCCACTGCCCCCAGGGTTGTCTACAACCGCAGCTCTGGGCGCGTGTCCAATGCCCCTGGTGTACAGATCCGCGTCCCTGGCTTTGGCAAAACCTACTCGGTTGAGTATCTGGACGACAACAAACTGGCAGGTGTGTATATCAGGGGAAAGGGCAGGGGGCTCCAGGCCGTGGTAGGCGCCAGGGCCAGAACCCCAATGCTGCTGCCTCCCCACAGGTTACATGCACACGCTGGTGCAGAATCTGGTCAACAACGGGTACGTGCGGGATGAGACAGTGCGGGCCGCCCCCTATGACTGGCGGCTGGAGCCCAGTGAGTGTCTGGGTGCAGGGCTCGCCAGGGCATGGGTGGCCCCGATCCCGACCACCCTGACCACATCCACCCACCTGCAGGCCAGCAGGAGGAGTACTACCATAAGCTCGCCGGGCTTGTGGAGGAGATGCACGCTGCTCATGGGAAGCCCGTCTTCCTCATCGGGCACAGCCTTGGCTGCCTGCACTTGCTCTACTTCCTGCTGCACCAGCCCCAGTCCTGGAAGGACCGCTTCATAGATGGCTTCATCTCTCTTGGGGCCCCCTGGGGTGGCTCCATCAAGCCCATGTTGATCCTGGCCTCAGGTGAGAGGACCTCTCATCACCCACATCCTGGAGAGATGGAAGGGGTGCAGTGGAATGTAGCTGACGATGAGGCTGCCCTCACTCCAGCTTCTGCTCACAGTGCCATCTCACGCTGGCTTCTGGGGGCTATTGCCTCCCTCCCTTGGAGTGCAGCCCGTCATTGTCCCCACCACCACCACCCAGAGCAGTGAGCCTAGCCTGGACCACTAGGATGGCTCCTGCCAGAGTTTCAAGGATGGCAAAGGGGAAACAAACACAGAGGAAGTAAACCCCAGAGGCCTATTCCCCAGGGCCTCAGACCCACCCAGCATTCAGCTGCCTTCTCCTAGGAGTGCCTTTGTCCAGGGAACTGTCCTACTGAGGACAGATGGGCCAAGGCCAGGGTCAGACAGACCCTCGGAGTCCCTCCTGCCCTAGCCTGAGGAATGGCACCAGGGACCCAGCACTGACGTAGCTGCCACCTGTTGCACACCCACTGTCTGCTGGGCAAGCCAGACTCGGCCTTCCCCCTAGGAGTTCACAGCCCGGTGGGGGAAGCAGACAGTCATCAGATGACTACACCAATGAATGTCAGACCCAGAAAGGGTCTCACTTCCTCCACCCCAGCACAAAACTCTGACCCCCATGCAGCACAGGCCACAGGGGGTGATGGGCATTTGGCCTAGGAGGACTGCCAACACTACCACCCCACCATTCACATGCACAGCCATCCTCAGGACACCCCATCCTGCCCTCCTTTTGTGGCCCCATGACCTTTGCCCCACAGAGGGGCCTTGGGGTTTCCAGTCGAATAAGCACACATCTTTCACCTACTGAATGCCAGGCGTGTTCCAGTCTGTGGCTGAGTCAGTGCCTGGAGTGGGCTGGGGAAAGGGAACGGGCTAGGGGGTGGCCAGGCCTGGCTTCCCACCCCACCTTGCTCCATGCCCACAGGTGACAACCAGGGCATCCCCATCATGTCCAGCATTAAGCTGAAGGAGGATCAGCGCATGACGACGACCTCCCCCTGGATGTTTCCCTCCCACCTGGCGTGGCCTGAGGACCATGTGTTCATGTCCACGCCCAGCTTCAACTACACAGGCCGTGACTTCCAGCGCTTCTTTGCTGACCTGCACTTTGAGGAAGGCTGGTACATGTGGCTACAGTCACGTGACCTGCTGGCAGGGTTCCCAGCGCCTGGCGTGGAAGTATACTGTTTGTACGGCGTGGGCCTGCCCACGCCCCGCACTTACATCTATGACCACGGTTTCCCCTACACAGACCCCGTGGCTGTGCTCTATGAGGACGGTGATGACACAGTAGCCACACGCAGTACCGAACTCTGTGTCCGCTGGCAGGGCCGCCAGCTGCAGCCTGTGCACCTGCTGCCCCTGCATGGAGTACAGCACTTCAACATGGTCTTCAGCAACCAGACGCTGGAGCATATCAATGCCATCCTGCTGGGTGCCTACCGCCCATAGTGCCCCTGCACCCCCAGCTGCCAGCCAGCCCAGGGCCTCTACCCCCTGAATAAAGACCTTCCTATGCTGCTGGAAGCCCTGAAATGTATCTCGTGGCTAGAGGGACAGGCACTCCCTAATCCACACACCAGGACTCGCTTCTCACCGGCCACAGGCCAGGGGCTTTGTAGGGCACGGGCTGGATGGGCTCTGCTAAAGCCTGGGCTTGAACTGGGTATGCTGGGATGCCTGCTCTCCTGTTTGAACTGCCTAGGCACACACAGCTGTGGGACAGGGGCCAGAATGATCTCAGCTGTTCCTCCCAGCACTCAAAAGGGCAGGCAAGACCCCACCTCTAGATAGGGCCTTTTGAGCCCTGCTGTGAGCTGCATGCTGCTAGGTGGGTGACAGAAAGCACAAGTGTTTACCAGCTGGGAGAGCAACTGCTGTTAATCAGATCACTTCAGCCAGGTGCTCTGAGGAAAAAGTTGTAAGGAGCAGCAAGAGCCAGCAGCGGGGACACACCTGAGCCTTGAGGGTCAGGGAAGCCCTAGAGGAGATGGTGCCTACCCTGAGGTCAGAGGCACGAGCAGGGCGACGCGGGCTACTGGAAAGACTGGCCCAGCCTAAAGCACTGTGCAGCTGCTGAAGGGATTTTTTTTTTTAAACACAACTTACACATTTTGAATGGACAAAAAATTAGTATTATTCACAGTATCTTAAGATAAATTGCCTTTGAATGAGCTTCTTTTCCAGTACTTTGAGGCCTACAAGATATATCCAGAAAATTTACTACTGTGGAAAATTAAGATTGCTTAAATCAAATGGAGGTAAGCGGAGAGCCTGTGTTTTTCCTTTTTGATTATTTGCTGTCACACTGTCCTTCAGGTAGCTGAGGAAGTTTCGTATTTTCTTCAGACACTAGGCACTGAAGCTCTTACAGGACAACTTTGATGCCATATGAATCGTGGGTCCACCACTCCGTTAGAACTATTAACTCCATATTAATTTTTGTTACAAATCTTACAAAGGGGGTGCTTCTGGGCATTTATGTTCACAGTCTTTTTTTTTTTAATAGGAGGCACTGGGAACTGAACCCAGGACCTCCCATGTGGGAAGCAGGTGCTCAACAGCTTGAGCCACATCTGCTCCCAAATTCTATTTTAAGGCTGTATATTTGGTTCTCAAAAATTGCCATGCCAATGGTGGCTGCCGTTTTGCATAGCTGTTGCTGGAAGGCCCCTCCCACCCCCTGGCTTTTTTTTTTTTTTAAGAGTTTTATTCATACACCACATAATCTATCCAAAATGTACATATAATCAGTGGCTCTCGGTACCCTAAACTCTTTTTGCAGAAGGTTTTTTACCAGAGGAAGGGGTGTGTGGTGAGACTTCCACTCTAGAAAAACCCCTCTCTGCAGGGTAGAGTGTGGCCTAAGTGTGGGGAATCCAGATGGGAGAGAATGCTAGCTGAGACAGAGGCAGTAGAGTAAGGAGAAAGATGTGGACAGGTAAGGGGTCGTCTGGGAAGTACAGTAACAAGGTGTGGCAGTGGGTAGAGCCCAGCATGCCTCCAGGCCACCAGGAAGATGGCCATGGTGCCTGCCCCTGAGAGTGGGAAGACTGAGGACTAGAGTCTCACCAAGCCCAGAACTGAGCCTGGGGAGAAGGCAAGGCAACAAAGGAGAGGCAGGAGTTGGAAGGATAACAAAGGACAAAAGTCAGCCCCACCTGGTGCTGTTGGTAGACCAGAAGCCGACAGACCTGGCTGGTGGTCTGACAGCCTTAGGGTGTTGGGAGTTAAGGCTAGAGATGGGTTTAGGGTAGGCAGAGCTGGAATAATTAGACTGGAAGGCCGAGAGGAGCCGAGCACGTTCTATGGCCAGAGGAGGAGACCCTGAGAGCAGCACTGGGGGTCAGGCAGGGTCGTCCCTCCGACCCCCTTCCCAAGCTGTCTAGGATCAGAAGGGAAGGCGAAAGCGAAAGAGAATATGCAGAAAAGTGCCAACGGTCCCTGAGGAAAGGTGAAGACGAAAGCGAAAGTGGGAAGCGTCAGAGGTGGAGCCGGAGGCCATTTTCGCTCCCACAGCAGCTCGCCCCTCTTGTCTGGGCCAGGAGAGAGGCCCCTGGACTGCCCTGCCCGCCCCGAGATGCTGAGGCCAGCGCTGGCGCCCCGAGGGGGCTTTTCCTTCGAAAACTGCCAGAGGTGAGGGGGGAGAGGGAGAGGCCTGGCCCCGAGTGTCGATCTTCGCCGTGAGTGCATCGGGGGACCGGGAGCCCCAGGACCTTTGCGCCCGGTGATGGTGCTGGGGTGTGTTGGGGACTACTCGGGTTCCCGGGCTAGCCCCAGGAAGTGAGGGAGACCCGGACTGGGCTGGGGGGCTGAGGTGGTGCAAAGGGGGTCTCGGAACAAGAACCGAAACCTGGGCCACCCCCTCCCTTTCCAGAAACGAATCCTTGCAACACGTCCTCCCAGGGCTCCGGGTCCCTCATGCACGCAAGACCGGGACTACGATCGCTGGCCTCGTGTTCCGAGTGAGAGGCGCGGGCCGGGGGGTTGGGGATCTGGAGGGGCGGGCGGGCGCTGAGCCAGCGATTCCTCCACCTCCCCAGGACGGGGTCATCCTGGGTGCGGATACGCGGGCCACTAACGACTCGGTCGTGGCGGACAAGAGCTGCGAGAAGATTCACTTCATCGCCCCCAGAATCTAGTAAGGACGCCTCCCAGCCGCGTTCCCCGAGCAAGAGCCGCCCCTCAGGGCCCGCCCCGCGCCCCGCCAGCCCGAGTCCCGCCCACAGCGGCCCTCCTTTCGCCCGCAGCTGCTGTGGGGCTGGAGTAGCCGCGGACGCCGAGATGACCACGCGGATGGCGGCGTCCAACATGGAGCTTCACGCGCTGTCCACGGGCCGCGAGCCTCGCGTGGCCACCGTCACGCGCGTTCTTCGTCAGACGCTCTTCCGGTGCCGAGGGCGGGGCTAAAATGCGGAGGCAGGGCTAAGGCGGGTAGGGGGCGGGGCCGCAAGGCCGGAAGAGGCCGGCCCAAGAGGAGAGGGCAACAGGAAGGAGGGTGTCAGTCGGGGAAGGGGCGGGGCTCGGGCCCAGGGGCGGGGCCTAGATCCCAGGCTTGTGACTGACAATCCCCACTTCGCTGGCAGGTACCGGGGCCACGTGGGGGCATCTCTGATCGTTGGCGGTGTGGACGTGACAGGACCACAGCTGTACAGCGTGCACCCCCACGGCTCCTACAGCCGCCTGCCCTTCGCGGCCCTGGGTGAGCGCTTCCGTCCCTTCTCCACGAAACCCGCCCCTGCGACTCTGGCCTCGTATTTGCTCCTTTCCCCAAAGGGGTGGTCCCGGCTGATCTCAAACGCCTCTCCCTCCTGCAGGCTCCGGCCAGGACGCCGCTTTGGCAGTGCTGGAGGACCGGTTCCAGCCGAACATGACGGTGAGCGGCCTCTGCCTACCCTCACCCCCCTCTACGTGGTTAATGGGAGGAAGTGCTCCCGGGAGCTAGAGGAGAGCAGACAGACTGACCCAGTCTGGAGATAGGGGAAGGCTTCTCGGAGGAGGTGACGCCTGAGACTGAGGGACAAGCAGAGTATGGGGAAATGGGGAAAGTGTCCAGACAAAGCCTGGTCAGCCCGGAGGATTCGAAGCTCAGAGAGGCCGGACTGACTGGAGAGGAGGGAGAAGGGAATGACTGGCGGGGCTCTATAAGGAAGTCTGGAGCCCGGATTTTTTTGGGGTGGAGTAGAAGTCGGTGATGTATGAGGAGTCAGAAGTGGGTAAGGTCCAGGCTGGGAAGTGAGGTGAGTGGCTGGATTGGAGACAGAGACCAGCTTGGGTGAGGGGGGAGGCCAATGGAAGGGGAAGTGCGAGTGTAGACAACCATGAGAAATTTGTGAAGAGAGGGGACAGTGAGGGGGGACCGGAGTCTCCGGAGAGAGGGAGGAGGAGATTTAGGGGAGAGGAGATTGGGGTTGAGATGGGAGGAAGATGTGGAGAGGAGATTGGGTGCTGATGAATGGTAAATAGTCTGGGCTTCAGATTACCAGTCCCATCCTGTGGCCTGAGGGTGACCCCAGAAGGGTCCATCAGGCCTCACACACAAATGGCCACAGCTGGAAGCGGCACAGGAACTGCTGGTGGAAGCTATCACCGCAGGGATCCTGGGTGACCTGGGTTCCGGGGGCAACGTGGATGCATGTGTGATCACGGGTACTGGCGCCAAGCTGCTGCGGACGCTGAGCTCACCCACAGAGCCAGTGAAGAGGTGGGAGCCGTGGGTCTGGGGCATCACAGGGGAGGATGGAGTGGGGGCAGGGCAGCAGAGGAGAGAGGGAGCTGCAAGGAGAGAACAGGGCCACATGATGGGCCCATGCTGAGAGGCTGTCCCCCTCTAGGCTAGGCCAGTACCACTTTGCCTCTGGGACCACAGCTGTCCTGACCCAGACAGTGATGCCGCTAAACCTGGAACTGCTGGAGGAAACTGTGCAGGCCATGGAGGTGGAGTGAAGTAGACCAAGGCTTAGAACTTTTTTTTTTTTTTGCATTTATAAAGGGCATTTATTTGGGGTAGAAGCTTACAGTCACAAGGCCATAAAGTTTAAGTTACTTCCCTCACCAAAGTCTGTTGCCACATGTTGGAGCAAGATGGTTCAAGGCTTGGAACTTGGAACAAGAGGGAATAAACTCAGAAAATACAAACCCCTAAACAGTTGGCTGTGTCATTCTTGGGTGGAGGGGGACAGGCAGCCAGGATGGCTCGGTAGCCAGGGGATCCCTGTGGGAGCCACTCCTTCCCATGGCTCTAGTGCCAGGTGTAAGAGATGCCCTTCTCCCCTCACCTCAGGCATTCACCCCTCTAGAACCCCAGTCTGGCAAGCTTTCTAGGTGCACAGTGGAAAGCCCTTGTCCTGTCTCTCCCCAAACTTCTCTACTGCTTCTCCATACCACAGAGGCTCCCCGCTACCACTCCCCTGGCTTACTGTCACTCCAGTCCACTGAGGACCTTTGTAAAACCCAAAAGGCCCATGTACTGCCTCTTCCTAGTCTCTCCCTGGCTCCTCTGTGGCCCAGGACAAAGGCCACATCCCTCAGCTAGGTGGGCTGTGGCCCCATTGAGGGCTAAGGTGCTGACAAAGTTGCTGCTCCCTGGCTCCAATGTGAAGTTCTCACAGAGCACTCCATACACCTGCAACACCCCGACCTGAGATACCCCTCAGATCCCCAGGCTCACACGAGCTGCTCAGAGGAAGCTGGGCTGTGAAGAGCATGAGTTTTGACCCCAAGTTTTCCAGCCTGGCTAAAGGGTGCCAGGGCCACAGGGCTTATATGGGGAGAGGTGAGTCATTTATTGGCAAGCCTTGCTGAGCACTCCCTCAGTGCCAGGCCTATGTTGTGGGTGCTGGCTGGAGCACCCTGTCCTTGGATGGAATGGCAGTGCTACACTGGGGCTTCAGAACTGTGAGGAGTCTGCCCAGTGTCTGGGATGGGTCTACTCCAGGCTGGACAACCCAGGACCTCTGCCTGTGCTCCCTTCACAATACTTTATTAGGAAAACTTTTAAACATAACAGAAAAGTTGGAAGAACTGTACATAGAACATCCATATATACCCACCACCGATTTTACAACTAGTATTTTATTTGCTTTATTGCTTACCTGCCTATCCATATCCATCCCTCTATCCATCAATTAACACAACTCATCCTTTTTTTTTTTTTTTTTTTTTTTTGAGGTACTGGGGAATGAACCCAGGATCTCATATGTGGGAAGCCAGCCCTCAATCACTGAGCCACATCAGCCTCCCTAAGTTGGTTCATTTTGCTTGTTTTTTTCAGGCGGCACCGGGAACCGAACCTGGTACCTCCATGTGGGAGGCAGGCACTCAATTTCTTGATCCACATCCACTCCCCTCATCCTTTTTTTTGACTGATGTGTTCTTTAATCATCAAAGCCGAGGCCATGCAACTTAACCACTGCACTATTGTAACTTTCCACACAGGGGCATCCACAGCCTGGAGCTCAAAAGTAGACAGGCTTTAGATGCCAGAGGCTTGCCCACAGGAGTCCCAAAGCCTGGAGGCTGTCAGGGATTTGATGGAAGTCATACTTCCACCCATGACCTCAGTCCAGGCGTTGCAAGTCCCTGAGGGCTCACACCTTGCCCCTCTGTGTGCCAGGCCCATTGCAAGCATCATCTCACCAAGGTGTGGATTTTGGAGTCAGACAGATGGGGGTGGGGTTCAACCCCACCATGCTGGTTGGAGAGTCATGATTTCTGAGCAAACCTGTGACTCGTTTCAAGTTACAAATCACCGAAATGATTTGCAACCTGTCAGAATCCCCAACCCCCATTCTGGCTACATGGCCCTGGCCCTCCACAGCAGTGCTGGCCACAGCTGGACATTCCCTCCACCAGTCAGGGTCACTTGCTGGGTGCTGAGCAGGCTTCTCTGGGAGTCTGGGGTCCTGGAAGCCTTGGTAGACCCCTTCCCAGAGCCCAGCCACCACGTTGTCACTCTAGACCGAATTCAACCATCTGGCCCTGGTACCTGGTGCTCAGCACTTGGGATGGGAGGTGATTGGGGGAGCCAATCCGAGGCCAGGCCTTAAGGGGTGGAGAAGGTGAGAGCCTCACACCTGGGCTGTCTGATAAGTGTCCAGGCCTCCCTGAGCCCCTGTGGTGGGGAACCTTGGCCTAAAGAGACCCTTCTCATGACTGGAGCGTGGGAGGGGGCTGAGCAAGCACAGCTGGCCTAGCTTCAGGCCTGTGACTTTGGCCCAAGGACAAGGAGGTTCATAAATAGCCAGGCCCAGGTCTTGGATCTCATACCTGCCACTATGTCACTGCTCAGACTGACCCTTAGCCTGGTCCTCCTCGGCTCCTCTTTGGGTAAGAAGGTCCGGACCAGCCCTGACTGAACAGCCCTTGGGGTAACCCAGCTCCCAGCACCAGCCCGGAGGCTCAAGGCAGGGACCAGCAGGTTGGCAGGGAGGGGAACAGGTGAACAGAGTGGACAGGAGTTTGCCAGGCAAAGGAAAAAGGAGGTGCCTGGTCAGAGAAGCAGGAATGGGCCTGCAAGGTCTGGGAGAAGACAGAAGAGCAGGGGCCAGTCTCACACATGGGACAGGAGCTGGGCCAGACCTGGGGCCTGGGCACCGAGGAGGGCTTAGGAAGCTGAGACACGCGAGTTGGACACGTAGCTTAGGAAGAGTTCTCTGGCAACCTGAAGAATATGGACATGGAGAGAGTGAGGGAGTCAGGAAGATGTCCCAGGGGTCAGGAAGAAAAGGGGCTGAATGGGCAGGTGCGGTGGGCTGGAGAGAGATGTGGGAGAAAGGGCATGACCTGGGGGCTGGCTGGATAACTGAAGCACCTCTGGGGGCCCAGAAGGCACTCAGGATGAGAAGCAGAAAGGAAGCCCCTCAATTTGGACCCCTGGGAGTACAGAGCCTGGGGGCATGCAGGGAGAAGGTGGGGGGAGAGGTGGGCTGAGGTGTGGGAGGCAGGTCCTCACCAACCCAATGGCTAGGCTGTGGCGTTCCTGCTATCAAACCGGCGCTGAGCTTCAGCCAAAGGATCGTCAACGGGGAGAACGCGGTGCCGGGCTCCTGGCCCTGGCAGGTGTCCCTGCAGGTACATGTGCTCGGGGGCAGGGGGGGAGCCAGGGTCCCAGGCACGTCATGCCTAGGCTTGGCCTGAGCCCACTCCTACCTCTGAGCCCTGACCCCAGGACAGCAACGGCTTCCACTTCTGTGGTGGTTCCCTCATCAGCCAGTCATGGGTGGTCACTGCTGCCCATTGCAATGTCAGGTGAGCACTTCCACACTGCCTGCCCAGCCCGGCCCCACCCAGCTCCCCCACTTGTTCCTCTGCCCTCCTGGCAACTACCCCAGCCCCACTCTCGCTGCAGGCCTGGCCACCACTTTGTCATCCTGGGCGAGTATGACCAATTATCCAGTGCCGAGCCTGTGCAGGTTCTGTCCATCTCACAGGTGAGTGCCTGGGCTGCAGAGATGGGAAGGGAGATGGGCAGTGGGCACTGGGGACCAGGAATTGAGGGCATGCCCTGCTCTAGCCCCCTCAGTACTTATCACCCCAGGCCTACACAGCCCCTTCCTGACCCCACAGGCCATCACGCACCCTAACTGGAACTCCGTCACCTTTAACAACGACCTGACGCTACTGAAGCTGGCCTCACCGGTCCAGTACACAGCACGCATCTCGCCTGTTTGCCTGGCTGCCCCCAACGAGGTGCTGCCTGCAGGCCTCATGTGTGCCACCACTGGCTGGGGCCGCCTCAGTGGCACAGGTAGGCATGGGGGCTAGGGACCCCGGTGGGAGCAGTGGGGTGGGTGTCTGTCATGCTGAGCCAACCTGACCACCCCTCCTGGCCCACAGGCAATGTGACACCGGCACGCCTGCAGCAGGTGGCTCTGCCCCTGGTCACCGTGAGTCAGTGCCAGCAGTACTGGGGCTCACGTATCACTGACTCCATGATCTGTGCAGGTGGTTCAGGTGCCTCCTCGTGCCAGGTGAGTGCTAGCACCCAGTCCTCTGCATGGTACTGAGACACCCCCCCATGCTGACTTCTCTCCTCTCCTTCCCTCTCAGGGTGACTCCGGAGGCCCCCTTGTCTGCCAGAAGGGGAACACATGGGTGCTCATTGGCATTGTCTCCTGGGGCACCACCAACTGCAATGTGTACACACCGGCCATGTACACTCGGGTTAGCAAGTTCAGCACCTGGATCAACCAGGTCATAGCTTACAACTAAGCCCATGACAAGACGCCCTGCCACCCCCACCCCCCATCTCAATCCAATAAAGATCCTAGGCTCTGTCCTACCCCCCACTTGGACTTGGTCTTCTGGTACAACAGGTGCTGAGGAGTCAGGATCTTCCTAGAAGAGCCAAGCCCAGGCTGGGGCCCCGTCCTTGCCCTCCTGACAAGCCCTCGGTCTGACAGCAAGGAGCCAGGGCTCTCAGATGAATGGGCAGCCTTCCCTGGGGAGGGCAGCCTGTTTATTGAGTACAGAGGATACACTGACAAACTGAGTACACAAAATAAATAACTGCACATTCTCCATCCCCAATCCATGGCATGAAGGCCCAGGTGGGGGCTAGCAAGAGCCGAAGTCTCCAAATGCCTTTGACCTACTCTCAGGATCAAGCCTAACCTGGGCAAGAGAGGAAATAAGCCCTGGGGCTGCAGGCCCCCAGACG
>JAQZBX010032735.1:5969-25818 GCA_029593785.1 Cabassous unicinctus
AACCCGGGGCCTCACACATGGTAAACGGGGGCTCTATCGGTTGAGCCACACCCGCTTCCTGTTGTGAGGGCTTGCTGCATCAGCCCACTAGGCTGCACGGGCCGGCCTGCCCTCACAAGGAGGCCCCGGGAAGCAAACCCGGGGCCTCCCATATGGTAAACGGGGGCTCTATCGACTGAGCCACTCCAGCTTCCCTCCAATATATTTTTAATTTCATTTATGGTACTTTTCATTCTCATAATACCTGCTATTTTTCTATGTATGCTTTAAAATTCTTCTTTGTGCTCACCCAGTATCTTGTTTTTCTTTTTTTCATAAACAAATCAATTTTATTGGTACATATTAATAAAGCATATAATTCATCCAACCAGTATCTTCTTAATATCCTTAATCTCTTTAGTCATCTCATTGAATTTATTAAGATTTGTTTGAACATCTATGATTAGTTGTCACAACTGCTTTATGTCATCTGAAGTCTTGGTTTGTTCCTTTGACTGGGCCATATCTTCCTGTTTCTTGTTATGGATTATAATTTTTTGTTGGTGTCTCAGAGTCTGATTTACTAGATACATTTATTCTGGGCTCAGTTTCTCTTTTAGTCTAGGGCTTTCTATTTGATTGGCTTTGTGCTACAGCCCCTCTTTGATACTTGGTTCACCTTAATTTGGAACTTTATAGTGGCTCATGTTTAGTCAATCTGAATTTTTTCAGCTCTTTTTCATCTGTTTCTTGCCCCTTCTCCCTTGCTGGTTGAGGGGCAGGAGCTGAGGAGGCAGTTGGTACTGTAAGCCATGGAAAAGCTGCCCACATTGCTCTAGGAACTGATGAAGCTTCTATCACCTTTCTCCCCTGCCAGGTGTAGGGACAAAGCCACAGCCATGTGCAGTAATCCAAGCCATGAAGGACAAGACCATCTGTATTTGCCCGGAGAGACTGATGAAGCCCTATGCCCCTTCCTCCTCTGCCTGGAACAGGGATGGAGCTGCAGGTATGGGCAGCAAACTAAGCCATGCCAGTCAAAACTGACCACAGTTGCCCAGATAGAGTGGTGAAGCACTGGTCCCCCACCTCCTCTGCCAGGGGCAGGTATGGAGCCACAGGTGTGTGCAACAATCTTGTCCATGTAGGCTGAAAATGACTGCAGCTGCCTGGAGAGGGTGAGGGAGCACTGCCCCTCCTCCTGCTCTGTCAGGGGCAGGGATAGAGCCACAGCTGTGTCCAACAATTCAGTCCATGCAGACCAAAATCACCTGCAGTTGCCCAGCGAGGCTGGGGAAACACTGCCCCCCTCCTATCCTATCAGGGACAGGGATGGGCCACAGGTGTCCAATAATCTAGTCCATGCAGGCCAAAAGTGCCAGTACTTTCCTGGAGAGCCTGAGGAAACACCGCCCTCCCTCCTGTCCTATTGGGGGTGGGGATGTAGCCACATGGGTGCCCAAACAACCTAGTCCTTGTGGACCAAAAGCGACTACATGCCCAGAGAAGCTGGTACAGGTTCCCCCAGATTCCTTCCTGCCAGATGCAGGGGCTGGAACCTAGGCTAGAGCAACAATCTGACCTGGGTGGAAAGAAGCTGGTCCTTACCATTGCTGTGATTTTCAATCAGCTCTGTCTTCCCTAATGCCAGGGGCAGGGTTAAAATGGAGGCTATAGGCCACTTTCCCACTTGGACAGGTTCAAATTTTAGCTGTTCTTAGGACTGGACTTTAGTCACCAGAATTTACTAATGTAGCTGAAGTCAGTGCCTGACCATCTCGTCCTCCACTGTTTTTGAGAAATGGACCTTCCAACTGCAGTCAGGGAATAGCTCCTGAGGTATAGTGTGCTGCCAGTGGGGGATGGGCACTGGCCTCTGTGGCATGGAGTAGTCCTCTTGAATCTTCACTGTAGATGGGCAATCTCCTCCTTCCATTCTTCTGAGGATGTTGCAGAATGCTCTTCTGGGCCCCCCAAACAGTTGATTTAGGTAGCTCTGGGTGATTACTAACTGTACTGTAGGACGAGCTGACTCTTGGAGCTCCTTTCTCTGCCACCATCTTGCCCCTCCCTCTAGCATCCATTAATTTTAAACTTTAAAAATAAATTTTAACATTTACAAATATTAAAAAATAGTCTCAGTCCTTAAAATGATTTTAAATCTTGAAATCTGCTTAGTTTTGTTTACTTGCTTGCTTATTTACATTTACCTGACATTCTTTTTTTTTTTTACCTGATATACTCTTTTAAAAATTATCTTACCTTCATATATTTTGTCACTTCATATTAGGTGCTTTGCTTATAAAGTGAATATACATCCTGATTTCAGAAATGCAAAATGAAAACTGTTCATCATAGAACTGGGAAAGCATGATGGGTGGATTTTTTGGCATGACCCAATATGAGAGTCTTCATCTTGTAATAGGGAATTTAGCTCTTTTTTATTTATTGAATTTTAACATTGTATAAATATATTGAGTTTTATTCTCTCTGGATTTTGAACTTCTTTTTTGTTTCTGTATTGTTACATGCTTTATATGTATATTCTGTAATAATTTGTAAGGAATATGTTGTAGTTATATAATCAATGTTGGCTAGGTTTACTTTTTTATGAAGTATGTTTGTTTGTTTGTTTATGAGGTACTTGGGATTGAACCCAGGACCTCATACATGGGAAGCAGGCGCTCAACCACTTGAGCCACATCCATCCTCACAAAGTATGTTTTAATAATTTCAAACCTATGTTTCCTAATATCAGAGTCAACAGTGAAAGTGCATTTTTAAAAATCCTCCTCCCTTTTAAGGTAAAGATTTTAGCACAATTTTGTTTCCTTTCTTACTCCCCACCCCAACTTTTCTATATTATATATTACTTCTTTTGAGAATAATTTGGCATTTTAATTGTTCTATAATAAGATTTATAACAATATTTGATATTTTTCTTTTAACCAATTCTCTTTTTTTCCCTATTTTATTCACCAGTTATTTTGTATCATTAATTTTAGTCTCCCATACTCATACTCCCTTCTGTCACAGGGGCTTTGTACATGCTAGTCTTTTACTTTCTCTCTTTCATTTTACCATCCTTCAGATCTCAGTTCATGCCACTTCCTCAAGAGTCTTTTATGACTTCCCTAATTAGGTCAAACTGCATATTTTAAACTTTCATTGCATGTGTGGCAAACCTTCACTTTTTTTTTTTTTTTTAACTATTTGATCACTATCTCCTCCACTAGACTGAAAGCTCTATGAGGGTAGGAACCATGTCTGTTTTTTCTCACTATTATTTCCCAGAACCTAATAAGAATTGTCACATTTATTGACATTAACATTGTCAGTATAGGAATGATGAATGAAATCCCTATTCTTGTGCTCTTGATTTTTCTATACCTTTCAATTGTTTGGAGTGTATTTTCAAGTAATTTTTTTCAAGTATACATGGAGATAAGTTTTCCAAAGCCTTTCTTATCTTAAAAAATGTCTTTCTATTGCTTTTACACCAGACATACAAGTTGGGTATAAAATTCTTGTGTCACAACATTTGTCTTTAAAAACTCTGGCAATATCGCTTATTTTCTTCTATGATTCAGTTGTACATGAAATATATGAAGCTGGCCTGAATTTGTTTCCTTTGTAGATAACTTTTATTTTCCTGCCTGAATGTCCATAATATATTTTTTCCAGAATGTATATAGGTGTGTTTTAATTTGCTAGAGGCTGCTGGGAGCAATGTGCCAGAAATATGTTGGATTTTATAATGGGAATTTATTAGGTTAAAAGCTTACAGTTCTGAGGCCATGAAAGTCCAAATAAAGGCATCTTCAAGAGATGCTGTCTCACCAAGTTGCAGCTGTAGGCAGTCAGACACATGGCAGCATAATGTAAAGATGCTTTCTCCCCAAGCTCAGCTGTGGGCAATCAAGCATATGGCAGGGAATAATGCTAGTCTCCTCATCTCTCCCCTCTCCTCCAGCCTGTGGCTTTTCTCTCTCCTAGGCTCATCAAATTATAAAGGCCTCTGTCCAACTCTGCTGCTTTTTTCATTTGACTGCTGCCTTTAGTCCTTCATTTATAAAGGACTCCAGTAAGAGGATTAAGACCCACCCTGGGTCATGCAATCTAATCAAAGGCCCTTAACAGAAGTAATTTAATCAGAAGTTCTTATCTACATTAAGTCCACATGCACAGGAATGGATTAGTTCTAAGGACATGATCTTTTCTGGGATCCACAAAAAGCTTCAAACTGTTACAAGATGCATTTTTGTAGATAAAAGCAATTGAATAGTATTCTTATTAATGTTGATATAAGAAATTATCCATAATAAAAGTAACCACTTGCTTTATGTTACTTATGATAGTTTCTTTAAGTGCAAATATTCAAAAATTAATAATCCAAAATGATTTTTAAAATCACACTTGTTCTTTTCATACTGGATTCTCTCCTCAGCTATGTTCAAATATGTTCTTTTTTTCTCTTTATACTCATTAAAATGTGCTAACATTACCATCCATTACCACATATTTACTATTGACCTTATTAAACATTCTACATACCCACAATTCTGTCTTCCACCAACTTACACTCCATAGTCCAACTCCATAAGTCTACTCATTGTATTTAGTTCACATCAGTGAGACCATACACTAGTCGTCCTTTTGTGTCTGGCTTATTTCACTCAACATAATGTGCTTAAGGTTCCTCCATGTTGTTATGTGCTTCCCCAGGTCATTTCTTCTTACAGCCAGAATAATATTCTGTCATATGTATATATCACATTTTGTTTATCCATTCATTGGCTGACGGACACTTGGGTTGTTTCCATCTTTTAGCAAATGTGAATAATGCCTCTATAAACATCAGTGTGCAAATATCTGCTCACATCCTTGCTATCAGTTCTTCTGAATATATTTCTAGTAAATAGATTTCAGAATCATATGGCAATTGTATACTTATTTTCTGAGGAACTGCCAAACCATCTTTCACAGAGGCTGTACCATTTTACACTTCCACCAACAGTGAAGGAGTGTTCCTATTTCTCCATATCCTCTCCAACACTTGATGTTTTCTGTTTGTGTTTTTAATAATGGGCATTCTGTATGGTGTGAAATATTTCATTGTAGTTTTGATCTACATTTTCCTAATAGCTAGTGATGTTGAGCATCTTTTCATGTGCCTTTTGGTCATAAAATGTTTATTCAAGTCTTTTGCCCATTTTTAAATTGGGTTGCTTGTCATTTTGACATTAAGTTGTGCGATCTCTTTATATAACATTGAAATCAAACCCCTGTCAGATAAGTGGTTTCCAAAGACTTTTTTCCCATTGAGTTTGCTGTCTTTTTCACCTTCTTAACAAATTCATTTGAAACACAAAAGTGTTTAAATTTTGAGAAAGTCCCATAAATCTATTTTTAATTTCATTGCTCATGCTTTGGGTGTGAGGTCCAAGAGACCACCAATTTCCACAAGATCTTGAGAATGTTTCCCTACATTTTCTTCTAGGAGTTTTATGGTTCTACTTTTTATATTTAGGTCCTTGATCCATATGGAGTTAACTTTGTATTAAGTGCGAGATAGGGGCACTCATTCTTTCTTTTAGATGTGGATATCCAGTTTTCCCAGCACCATTTGTTGAATAGGCTGTTCTGACACAGGTGAGTGAGTTTGAAAACCTTGTCAAAAATCACTTGACAATGTGAGGGTCTATTTCTGAACTCTTGATCCTATTCCATTTGTCAATCTGTATATCTTATGCCAGTACCATGCCATTTTTACCACTGTTGCTAAGTAATATGCTTTAAAGTCAGGAAGTGAGAGTCCTCCAACTTTGTTCATCTTTATAGATATTTTTGGCTATTCAGGAGCCCTTACCCTTCCAAATAAATTTGATGATTGGTTTTCCAATTCTACAAAGAAGGTTGTTGGAATTTTTATCAGAGTTGCATTAAATCTGTAGATCAACTTGGCTAGAATTGACAGATTTTTTTATTAATTAATTAATTTTTTAAAGATTTATTTATTTATTTACCTTTATCCATTTTTACACACACACACACACACACACACTTTTTTGCTGTTTTTGTGTCCATTCACTGGGCAATTCTCTGTATCTGTTTCCTGCCCTCTCTTCTCATCCTTTTCCTGCCGTCACCAGGATTTGATCCTGGAAACCTCCGATGTGGGAGACAGGCATCTTACCACCTGTGCCACCTTAGTTCCTGGTTTTTCGGCGCATCTCGTCTTGGCTCTCCCTTGTGTCACTCTCCCGTTATGTCATCATCTTGCTGCATGGCTCGGCGGGGTCTGGGGGGCTCACCCACTCACGGGGCCTGACAGCACACCCATGCATGGGGCCTGGCAGCCCACGCACCTTCTATATTTTTCTTCATTTTTACCGGGAGGTCCCAGAGACCGAACCCAGGTCCCTCCATATGGGAGACCAACTCCCAACCATTTGAGCCACATACACCCCCTAGAATTGACATCTTAATGATATTTAGTCCTCTCATCATGAACATGGAATATCCTTCCATTTATTTAGACATCTTTGTGTTTTTTTTAAACAATGTTTTATAGTTTTCTGAATACAGGTCTTTTATGTCCTCAGTTAAGATTATTACTAAAATATTTAGTCGCTCTTGTAAATGGAATTTTTTTTCTGACTTGCTCCTCAGATTATAGAAACACTTGGGTTGTATAGAAACACTATTGACTTTTTTTTTTTTTTTTAAAGATTTATTTATTTACTTGATCCATTTTAAACCCCCCTTTCCCCATTTGCTGTTTTGTGTCCATTCGCTGGGCAATTCTCTGTGTCTGTTTCATCTCTTCTCATCCTCCTCCACCAGTCTTCACCAGGATTCGATCATGAAGACATCTGATGTAGGAGAGAGGTGTTCTAGCCATCTGCGCCACCTCGGCTCCTGGTTTTTCGGAGCTTTCGGAGCATCTTGTCTTGTCTCTCTCCTTTTTAGGTCATCATCTTGCTGCATGGCTCCTGGGGCCTGGCGGCTCACCGGCACACAGAGCCTGGCAGCCCATGCGCCTTCTATATATATATTTTTTATTTTACCGGGAGGTCTCAGGGATCGAACCCAGGTCCCTCCATATGGCAGATGGACGCCCAACCATTTGAGCCACATCCGTCCCCCACTATTGACTTTTGCATATTAATCTTGTATCCTGCCACTTTGCTGAAATTGTCTATGAGTTCTATTAGTTTTGTTGTCGATTTTTCAGTATTTTCTAAGTATAGGATCATATCATCAGCGAATAGTGAAAGTTTTAATTCTTTCTTTTCTATATGGATGCCTTTTATTTCTTTTTCTTATGTAATTGCTCTAGCTAGAACTTCTAGCACTGTTCAATAACAGGGGAGAAAGTGGGCATCCTTGTCTTGTTCCTGATCTCAGCAAGAAAGATTTCAATCTTTCACCATTGAGTACAATGTTAGCTGTGGGTTTTTCATATATGTACTTTATCATATTGAGAAAGTTTCCCTCTATTCCTATGTTACAGAGTGTTTTTTAATCAAGAAAGGATGTTGTATTTTGACAAACATCTTTTCTGTATCAATCAAGAGGAATCGTGATTTTTCTTCAATTTATTTTTGTGGTTTATTACATTAATTGATTTTCTTGTGTTGAAAAACCCTTGCATACCTGGGATATAACCCATTTCATTATAGTGTATAAATCTTTTAATGTGCTTTTGGATTTGGTTTGCAAGTATTTTGTTGAGGGTTTTTGCATCTATATGCATTAGGGATATTGGTCTGTAATTTTCTTTAATCATAGTATCTTTATCTGGTTTTGGTATTAGGGTGATGTTGGCTTCATTGTATGAGTTTGGTAGTGTTCTTTCCTGTTTGATTTTTTGGAAAGCTTGAGCAAGATTGGTATTAGATCATCTTTGAATGATTGGTAGAATTCACTTGTGAAGCCATCTGGACCTGGGCTTTTCATCTTTAGGAAGTTTTTGAGGACTGTTTCAATCTCTTTACTTGTGATGTGTTTGTTGAGGTCTTCTATTTCCTCTAGAGTCAGTGTAGGTTGTTTTTATATTTCTAGGAATTTGTGCATCTCATCTACATTGTCTAGTTTTTTGGCATACAGTTGTTCATAGTATCCTCTTATGATCTCTTTTATTTCTGATGAGTCAGTGGTAATGCCCCCCTTCTCATTTCTGATTTTATATATTTGCATCTTCTCTCTTATTTCATTGTTAATTAGCTAAGGGTTTATCAACTTTGTTGATCTTCTTGAAGAACCAATTTTAGTTTTGTTGATTCTATTGTTTTTTTTATTCCCCATTTCATTTATTTCTGCTTTAATCTGAGTTATTTCTTTCCTTCTGCTTGCTTTGGCAATGGTTTGCTGTTCTTTTTCTAGTTCCTCCAGGTGTGGAGTTGGTCTTTGATTTTAGCTCTTTCTCCTTTTTTAAAGTAAGCATTGAAGGCTATAAATTTTCCTCTCAACACTGCCTTTGCTGTATCCTGTAAGCTTTGATATGTTCTGTTCTCATTTTCATTAGTCTTGAGGTCTTACTGATTTGTTTTGCAAGTTCTTCATTGACCCTTTGATTATTTAAGATTGTATTGTTTAATCTCCATATATTTGTGAATTTTCCCTTTTCCCACCTGTTATTAATTTCCAACTTTATTACATTATAAGAAAAAGTGCTTTATATAATTTCAACATTTTTAAATTTATTGAGATCTGACTTTTGTCTATCCTGGAGAAAGATCCATGAGCACTTGAGAAGAATGTATATCCTGCTGTTTTGGAGTGTAACGCTTTATAAATGTCTGTTAGTTCTAGTTCACTTATCATATTATTCAAGCTCTCATTTTCCTTATCATTTGTCCAGATGTTCTATCCAATGCTGAGAGTAGTGTGTTGAAGTCTCCAACTGTTATTGTAGAGATGTCTATTTCTCCCTTCAGTTTTGCCAGTGTGTGTGTAATGTATTTTGGGGCACCTAAGTTAGGTGCATAAATATTTATTATAGTTATTTCTTCTCAATGAATTGTCCCTTTTATTAATATATAGTGACCTTCTTCATCTCTTATAACAGTTTTGCATCTAAAAATCTATTTCATCTGATATTAGTATCATTACTCCAGCTCTTTTTTTTTTTATTATTACTATTTGCATGGAATATCTTTTTCAAACTTTTCACTTTCAGCCTGATTGTGTCCTTGCATCTAAGGTGAGTCTCTTGTAGACAACACATAGATGGCTCATGTTTTTTTCCCCCCATTATATTGTCTATGTCTTTTGATTGGGGGGTTCAATCCATTTACTTTCAGTGTGAATACTGTAAAGGCGTTACTTGCTTTGTCCACTTTATCCCTTGGCTTTCCGTTGTCATATCTTACTATTGTCTACTTTTTAACCCTTTCAATTTCTCTTCCTTATTTTCTTCATTTCCATACTCTTCTCCAGGCCTCTTGCCCTGTCTTTCCCTTTCAGGCTGTAACACACCCTTTAATATCTCTTGGAGATCTGGTCTCTTGGTAACAAACTTTCTCCATTTTTGTCTATGAAGACTTTAAACTCACCTTCATTTTTGAAGGACAGTTTTGCTTGATAAAGAATTCCTGGCTGGCAGTTTTTCTCTTTCAATACCTTAAATACATTGTACCACTGCCTTCTCACCTCCATAGTTTCTGATGAGAGATCAGCACATAGATCAGCTTTCTTTGTGATGCATTGCTTTTCTCTTGCTGCTCTCAGAATTCTCTATCTTTGGCATTTGACATTCTGAATAGTAGATGTCTCAGAGTAGGTCTATTCATATTTATTTTGTATGGGATAGGTTGTCCTTCTTGAATATTGATATTCATGTCTTTCATAAGAGTTGGAAAATTTTCAGTCAGTATTTCCTCAAATATTCTTTCTAACCCCTTTCCATTCTCTTCTCCTTCTTGGGCAACTATAAGACATATGTTGCCCATTTCATGTTGTCATTCAATTCCCTGAAACCCTGTTCAATTGTTTTCCATTTTTTTCTATCTGTTCTTCTATCTTTTTAAGTTTAAATGTTCTGTCCTCGATTTCACTTATTCGTTCTGCTCTCATTTCAAATCTGCTGTTATGTGCCTCTAATGTAGTTTTAATCTCATCCATTGTGTCTTTCATTCCTATAAGCTCTGTTACTTTTTTGCAGGCTTTCAAATTGTTCTTTATGTTCACCAAATCCTTCTTAATATCCTTTATCTCTTTAGTCATATTTTCCTTCATCTCCTTAACTTGATTAAGGAGGTGTGAATGATCATCATTGATTAGCTGTCTTAAATCCTGTGTCTCATCTGGATTCTTGGTTTGTTCCTTTTGCTGGGCCATTTCTTCCTGTTTCTTAGTATGGCTTGTTATCTTTTGTTGATATCTAGGCATGTGATTATATTGATGCTTTTACTCTGTTGGTCAATTTCTCTCTCTTGCCTAATGGTTTTACTTCACAGCTCTTCTTTGATTTTGGTTAATTTTTCTAATACTTTAAGATTGCCTGTTTAAGTTATCAAAACAGGGGCAGAATGCCACTAATGGGGAAAAGACCAGATCTGTGGTGCCTGGGAAAGAAATGGGAGAGACAAACCTTGTCTTCCTTCACTTTCCTGGCTGGCCAGCAGATGGTGCTCCTCAGCAAACCTTTCCACAGAGATTAATCCTTCAATTTCCACTATCTAGCTCTCTGAGTCAGCAATTCAAGTTGCAGTGGTTACATTCGCTGAAGAGAAACCAAGCTCAGCCCTCAGCTGCACCCTCCCTCTTCCCAGGGAGGAATATGGTCTCTCCCCTCTCCATTGGCTGCTCAGTCACAGGTTTCACCAAGGCTGTTCACCTCGAGGGTGAAAGATGGGCAGTGTTCCCAGTCGTGGAGGCATCAACTCATGGTTTTCCCTTTGGCCTCTTTGTCTTTCTATCCCCAGTCCCTCCTGGATGATGTGTGCGGCACTCTCTTGGTCTGCAGGTCCCCAAAGCGGCTCCTTCAGACAACTTCTACACCCTCTCCCCTATTATGCAAGATAGCTGTGCCCTGCCTGAACTACTCTGATACCATTGTCCTCCACAAAATTCAAATATGTTCTTAATCCTATAAATACATACCACCATAAATAATATTATGGGATTCTCAGGAGGTCTATGCCACACATAATTTAGCTATATACCTTAGATTCAAGTGGTTAAATTGTCCAGTGACTCTTCACTACAACAAACACTTAAAATTAATTGAGTTGACTGCATAATTTTCAGTCTACTTTATCTTAATGATAGAGTAGAAGTCTCCAACCACATGAAAGAATGGGAGAGATTCCATTTTAATGTTACATTGCATGAGAAGACCTCCCTCTGCAAGTTGGGAAGAACTGAGAGTTCATTTTTATAACATTACTGTGGTAATAGTTCTTTTAATTAAAAAAGTATTCCAATGTTATTTGGGAATTTATGGGTGAAAGAGGAGCTCTGAAATAAATTTACTCTCAACTAACAATGGGTAAGAAATCACACCAAGCTTTATCTTTTCATTTCATTTTGGCAGATTAAATTGCCTTTTCCAAGATATATGAGAATACATTGAAAGGATGACAGCTTTGTCAACAGCAGGCAAAATAACAAGAGACCACATGGAATGTGGGTTTTCTCATCAATTCTAGTTTATCTACTGCTTGTCTACCATTCCTTTCTCTAATAAATCTGGGAAGAAAGGAAAGAATTTGTACTTGAAATTGTGAAGTACTATTTGTGAATGGGTTTCTTAAAGTAAAAAAGCCTCTTTTCTATCCCTCTAGTTAATGGGAAAATGGCCCATTAAATATACACATTTCTGAGGAAATTCAGGTGATCAAGAACACTATTCTTTTTGGCAAAACTGAATTTACCTGGACACTAAAAAAACTCAGTTGTTCAAAGTTTTGCAAAATGTTCTACTTTATTTTTCATTGGAAAGAAGGAAAATAAGGTAGTAAAAGTCTCATTTGGCAAATCACCCACTTTTGAAAGAAAGACTTATTACACTTTTTAAGGTGGGAAGTAAAATTATTTATCAAAATAATTTTCAGGTTAATTTAAAAAGTACAATGAACTAGAAAATGTAGGTGAATATTTAGCTAATCTTGGGAAGGAGAGACCCTTTTAAGCATAGGAGCAAGGGAACAGATCTCAAAAGAAAATCAGTAGATATGTGTATTAGTCAGCCAAAGGGGTGCTGATGCAAAGTACCAGAAATCTGTTGGCTTTTATAAAGGTATTTATTTGGGGCAGAAGCTTACAGTTACCAGGCCACAAAACGTAAGTTACTTCCCTCACCAAAGTCTGCTGCCACGTGTTAGAGCAAGATGGCTGCTGACATCTGCAAGGGTTCAGCCTTCCTCTTCTTCTTATGGCTCCGTGGTCCCAGCTTCTTCCAATATCAGCTGTAGGCTGGGATAAGTCTTGTCTGTCTCCCAGGGCTCATTTCTCTCTGGGCCCAGCTGCTCTGTTCGCTCCACTAGGTCAGCTGTAGACTATCAGCCTAATGCTCGTCTCTCTTCCTAGGGCCTCTGCTGTGTCTAATGGAGACTTCTCTCTTTTGTCACGTATCTGCTTCTCTGTGTGCTTATTTCCCAGGCTCCAGGATCAAAACTCTAACTTTCTCTTCTGCCATGCAATTTTCTATGTCCCCTTGGGGATATCCTACTGACATGGCCCAATCAAAGCCCTACTTAATTTAATCAAGTAAAAGTGAAACCTCTGAATTCGATACAATCTAAGAGTATCACTAGCCCAGAGGAACAGAAGAGAAATCTGTATGAAAGAAATTATTAGATTCAAAAACAAAGATTTATATTCAGATAGTAAACCTATCATTTTTATTGTAAAAAATGAGAACAAACATGCCCAGCAATAAATAAATAATTAAATTATGATGCACTCCTATAATGGAAAATTATGTAGGCAATGAAAATTATGTTTTAAGGACCAAGATGGAGTAGATGCACTTCTCCCTATTCTTCCTGCTAAAATACAGCTAAAACCCTGGATATTAGAAATAAAACAAACTTAAGACTATGAAAATTGGAGAGAAGATGGCAGACTGGCTAGGGACCTCAGGATCTGAGAAACAACACTGTGGTGAGTATCCTGGGTTTTCTTTTTGCCTTATATATCCCAGACTGGGTGCTGGAGAAGCTGGCAACCTGGAAATGCCAAAGAAAGCAGAAAAAAACAAAGAAAACACACATACATACATAAAAACAACAACCAAGAAAAGTCTATTATGTCTACTAAAGGACTTGAAAAGCACAACCTAGCAGGACAAAAAACAAAATTTTCGATAATAACCACCCTACTCCAGCCAAACACAATGGAAAAAAACTGCAGACCCATTCCCACTCCCATCAGCAAGGGCAAAATGGAAAGCCTAGCTTTTCATCCCACCCAATCAAAACAAGGGGCCCCTCTGCCTCCCTGATGGTGGTGTCATAGAAGGCCAAAGAGAAGCTGGCACTTTCACTACTGTCCAGCAGCAACAAGGCCTCCTCCATACCCCTGCAGTGTCAGTGGAGGCCACATAGGGAGAAGTAATCAGGTGCCCACCAACTCCCAGCCTGGGAAGTATCAGCAAAGGCCTAGTTGAGAATGTGAAATCCCAACTCCACCTAGCAGTAATGAGGCATCTGTCCTCATTACCAGGGTGTCAAAGTAGGTTTGGGGAATTTGAACCTTCATCCCCACTGGAAATTGGAGGTAGCACCCCTTTTTTTCCACTGGCACAGTGTCAGAGATCTGCTAAAACAGAAGATGCAAATAAGAAGAAAGATTCCTGGCATTATGTCCAAAATTTCCAGGATACAATTAAAAATCACATATCAAATCAAAACCCAGGAAAATATCAACTTAAATAAGAAACACTGTCAACACAGATGACCCAGATATTGGCATTAATCTGACAAGGATTATAGGCCAACCATCATAAAAATGCTTCAGCAAGTAATTCCAAACATGCTTGAAAAAAAAGAAAAACAGTCTCAGCAAAGAAAAAGAAGATATAAAGAAGAAACAAATGTAAGTTTTAGAACTGAAAACTTCAATAACTGAAATTAAAAACTCAATGGATGGACCCAACCCAACGATATGATGTTAACAAGAGACACACCTTAAAATCAAAGACACAGGTAAGTTGAAAGTAAAATGATGGAAAAAATATACCATGCAAATAGTAACAAAAAGAGAGTTGGGATGGCTATACTAATATCAGATAAAATAGACTTTAAGTAAAAAACTGTTATAAGGGACAAAGAAGGGCACTATAGACTGATAAAGTGGTTGTAGCAGTTTGGCATTGTTTATGAATTCCAAAATAGATATTGGATTATGTTTGTAAACTGGTCTGTTCCTCTGGGCATGTTCCCCTTTGATTGTATTAAGTTCAGAGGTTTCACTTTTACTTGATTAAATTATGATTAGGGTTTTGATTCAGCCACATCAGCAGGATGTTGGGGACTTACAGAGAAAATGACACAGCAGAGGAGAGAATTTGAGTTTTGATGCTGGAGCCCCAGGAAGTAAATATACAGAGAAGCAGATACATGAGGAAAGGGAGAAGGCTCCATTAGACACAGCAAAGGCCCCGGGACGAGAATGAGCCTGATAGTCTACAGCTGACCTTGTGAAGAGAGCAGAGCAGCTAAGCCCAGAAAGAAACAAGCCCCAGGGATAGAGATGAGCCTTATACCAGCCTACAGCTGAGACCAGAAGAAGCTGGGACCATAGAGCCTGAAGAGGAAGGTGGAACCCTTGCAGAGACCAGCAGCCATCTTGCTCCAACACATGGCAACAGACTTTGGTGAGGGAAGTAATTTACTCTTCATGGCCTTGTGACTGTAAGCTTCTACTCCAAATAAATACCCTTTATAAAAGCCAACAGAGTTCTGGTACTTTGCATCAGCACCCCTTTGGCTGACTAATACAGGGGTCAATTCAACAAGAAGACATAACAATTATAAATATATATGCACCTTGTGGTACAGCCCCAAATATATGAGCAAATATTGAGAGCTATGAAGGGAAAAATAGATGGTTCTACGTTAATAGGAGACTTCAATACACTACTCTCAATAATGGATAGAACATCTGAAAAAAAGATGAGTAAGGAAATAGAAGACTTGAACAATACTCTAAACCAACTAGACCCAACATATATAGAACACTTCACCTAACAGCAGCAGAATACACACTCTTCTTTAGTGCATATGGCCCATTCTTCAGGATAGATCACGTTAGGTCACAAAACAAGTCTTAAAAAAACCTATTGAAATCATACAATATATCTTCTCTGACCAAAGTGAAATGAAGCTAGAAATCAATAATAGAGGGAACTCTGGAAAATTCACAAAAATGTGGAAATTAAACAACACATTCTTAAACAACCAATGGGTCAAAGAAGAAATCATGAGGGAAATTAGGAAATATCTTGAGGCGAAGGAAAATGAAAACACAACATACCAAAACTTATGGGATGCAGCAAAGGCAGTGCTGAGAGGGAAATTTATAGCTCTAAATGCTTACATTTAAAAAGGAAGGAAGATTTAATTAATCGTACAATTATAAAACTATGTTATCATCAATTGTAACAAATGTTTCACACCTACACAAGGTGTTGGTGGTGGAGTGGAATATGGGAATCCAATATTTTATGTATGATTGTTTTGTAAACCCACAACTTCTCTAATGAAAAAAATAAAAGAAAAACATCATAATATTAACAGTGGCTATATTTTGATAGTAAAATTATGAATTTAAACTTTTTTCTTCATACTTTTCTATTTTTAATTTTCTATAATGAACCTATATTACTTTTTTATTGAGATGCAATTCACATACATGTATCCATGTATTATTTTTAATTAAAAAATAAGGAAATTTTTTAAAGTGCACACTTTTAGGAGACTAGGATAAGACAAAAAAAAAAAAAGAAAGTATCACCAAGAATCAGTACCTTGCAAAGAATATATGTTGTTTGATACTATGTTAAAGAATAGAGCCTTGACTTTTCTTGAATCATTTTAATACCATAGTTGGTCCTTCAGAATATTTTTCTTTTAGTAACTGAGATAGAATTTGCCAAACTCCTGTCTACATGATAATTATTTCCAGAAGAATGCTAGAATCCTTCATACATAACCTTAAAACTGTAAATAGTGCATAGTTTTCACCTTTAATGGGGGAAGGGTATAGGGGAAGAAAAGGAAAAAGTTATCTTGACTATGGGACTCATCAGAGAAAAACAAAGAGAAATAGAGAAAGTATTATTCAAAGACATGGAAAAATAAAAAAAAGCAGGCTGTGAAAGACTTAGGACTCTGGCATTAAATTGCTTCTTTCACTTTTTCCATTACAATAGAATTATAACTTTCTTAGGCGCAGTATAACATAGACTTTGGAACCAAACTGCCTGAGTCCAAATCTCCCCATTTCCACTAGTTGTAAAATCTTGTGCAATTCTTAACCTCTCTGTACCTCAGAGTCTTCATCTTTAAAAAATAGGGATAATAATAGTATATGCTTAACAGGGTTGCTGAGAGGATTACCTGAGTTAATATGCAAATATCTTAGGACAGTGCCTGGCCCGTAGGAAATGCTTTGTAAGTTTCAGTTCTCATTATTTTACTTTTATAACAATATTTAACTGAATCTAAGATGCTGTTTTTTCTTGATCTTACAAAAAGGGGTAAGTGAAAGGAAGTCATTCATACTTTACACATTATGAGTGCCACTGGTTGAAAACAATTGTAAGAGGCCTTTAATTATAAAATGCAACCTAATTTCAGAGAGCTTAAAATATTTTAAAGTGTGCATCTTAGAATCAATGAAATAAGTTATTATGCTCTCATTTAATTTAATTCTCAGTTAATGTATGTGTGCCATGCACTAGAAGACAATTGAAACTGGCAAAATAATTTGATTCAAATATTGAATAATGTAACTTCTTACTTCAGTAAATTCTTCTTTGTCCAATCTTTGTTCCATTGAGTCAGTAATATCCAACTCTTTGCAATATGGTTCTAATTATGGAATAAATATTTTTTCAAGTTAGTTTGGTTGTAATACATTCATATTTTATATTCACATTATAGTGCTATAAGAAAGCATAAAATTTTTCCTTAACTAATGCTCATCAAAATTCACAAAAAAGTAGATGATAAATAGCTGGGTAACATTCCAATTACCACAAAAATATTATTTTTCCTGATTTTATTTAATCAAGCAACCCAAATACTAAAAATTCTGAGCCTACATTTTTAATGACCCACTTGGGATAAAGTAGAAACAAATATGCACATCAATAGTATAAAAGATTATAAACACATCTGTGTTGGCTTGTCCATTTTCACAAGCGGGTCCTAAAACACAACACCTCTACCATCTTTCCTTTGAAAAAACTTTCTTTTGTCTTTAATGTTTCTTAAATTTTAAAAATATGAATATACTTTCATAGTAAAAGATTCAAATATTGCAGAAATATAAACAGGAAAATATGAAAATCTACCTTTTTCTCTATCCCTCACCATCACTCTCACTCATCTCTGCCAAGAACTGTCAACAGTTTGTTGTCATCCTTCCAGCAACTTTTATATGCATTTACATATGTATATAAACAAATATATTTTAATACATAAATATGATCATATTGATCTGCAAGTTGCCTTTTTTACTTAACTACTCGTAGAACATTTCAAATAGTATCTGGAGCTCAGGAAAGTCTGAGAAAAGAATATGGTTGGGGGGTTATCAGAATTTAGATATTAGCTGAAGTCCTGGGTTTGAATGGGAAAACCCAGAGAGTATATATAATGTGTAGAGTGATAAGAAAGACAAAAAGAAAACCCCGGAATACAACATTTAAGAAGCAAGCAAAAGAAGAATCAAGAAACAAAAAATGATAAGATATGCTCTAAGACAGAAGAAAAAAATCAAGAGAGAATATCACAAAAGTCAACAAAAAAAGAATTTCATGAATAATGAAGTGAACAATAATAGTTCAAATAAAGATTTTAAATGTCCATATGATATGACAATTAAATCATCTTAACTGATCATACCAAGAAACAAACACACAAATTGTATGGAAGTTCATGGTGAAAGAGCTAATGTCCTGGTTTGCCCCTTCTACCTTTCCTAACGGTAGCTCCTACATATCAGACTGGCAATGGAGCACAAAAAAGACTTTTCAGTCACTCTTGAATTTTAAAACTGCTTATTCTGACATATCAGTAATTGTGGTCCTAAGAGGACTATATAAACGTTTGTATAAGCTTATGCTTATATAAATCTTCCCTCCTAAATTCTGGAAGCTGATGCAATCCAAACTGGTTTCTACCAGTAACAGTTGCTATTTAGTGTAAGTCTCTCTCCCCTGGCTGGACTTTGAGCAATTAACTTGTCTTAGTCTTCTTTGCATTTTCCACCTCATCACAGCATCTGGAACTGAGGGCTCAATACATATTGAATGAATGATTGGTAGAGAAAACAAATACTGTGGCATAAGAGGTGAGATGAAAAACAAAAACTGGAGTGGTCTGGTATTTCTCTAATCTTATCAGAATCCCCAATACAGCTCTTTTAACTCATTCCTTCAGCACGCTCATCCAAACATAAATAAAGTTACTTTAAATATTTTCTGAATGAAAAGTTGAGATTAGGCTGATTCTGAAGACCTACGTTTTTTTATTATGCTGAGAAGAGGTAAAAGGATAAAAGGTTGTCCGCAAGATCCAAATATACTTGGGGATCAGGGATCAGGAAGATGGGGAGCATATTTTATTTTTATAAGTGAGAATGGACTTCATTGTTAAAGTAGATATTGTTTTCAATGTAACACAAGTGGTCAAAAATCAATTGGATATGAATTATGTAAATATCAGGACCAAAACTCCAGTTCTTTATGCAACAAGTCAGAATTTTTTTGTCTAAATTTATATAGAGAAATCTTTCTGAAAACAAAAGCATTAAAATATGTGGTTCTCCATAAGCTTGGTACTGAGCCCTCCTCCACCTTCAGCCCAGTGATCATGGTAGAAATTTGTGAGTTTTTGTTGCTACATTGATGGGGAACAGAGGTAGGATCAGAACTCCTGCAATTCTTGCACAATAAAGAATTTCACCCCCTCCCATCCTGCCAGACATTAAAGTAGGTGAAAATTCTACTTATAATAATTTTGAGTCTAAAACCTAACTTAATTTTACATATAAACACAGGGTAAATTTTTGTTGTTGAAATTTCCAATAATGTAACTACTATGAAAATTGAGGGAGGATTGCACTTTGTTTCATTCTGGAACTCTACCAAGACTGTAATAGAAGGTAGCACCATAAATTGTGCCTGAATTGACAACAAAACACACCTGTACGAGTCTGCATTTTAGCTCTCCTATTCATAGGGATTCTGTGTATATACACAAATCCATCTATTTGTTCTTATTTAAAAATGTCAAATACAAAGAAAATGGTCAATTGGATATAATTTTACTTTTCTTATATCTAAATATTCATAATAAGTAGGTACAAATACCTGACTATTCCATTACATTTTCTAGTGAAGCTGTAACCAAGCATTTATATATTGAAATACAATACATAGAATTTACTTACAAATGTCTTTTCTTGAATTTCTCCTTAATATCACAGTTATGGAATTACATCCTTCTTTTTAAATTCTGTGTTTATAGGTAATATTTTCTAGGAATTTCATAGGATAGTAAAGGGATATTGCAGAATATTTGTAATAAAATAGGACATTGGACTAAAAGTATTGAGAATAACTGATGGTTTCTCTGCTTTTCTACAATCTCTTAATTAGAAACAGCAGAAAAACCTAAGTACATCTACA
>JAQZBX010032736.1:6409-25843 GCA_029593785.1 Cabassous unicinctus
AAAAAAAAAAAAAAAAAGTTTTAAAGGGATCGGTTCATCATTTCGTAAAGCTGTACTAATAAGGTATTAAATACACAGTTAACAGGCTTGAATGTATTAGTTTAAATGTACTTTTATTTAGTTACTTTTACTCATGTGGTTACTTCATTTGGTTTGTCTATTGAAGCCTCTGAAACTTTCCACCTATGCTGGTTTTTGTTCTTTTGGCAATGGCATAAGGTGCTGCCCTAAATACACTCTTATCTTTATGGATCCAAACTGGTGGTTTCCCCTTTCACTCTCTCCCACATCTAATTTTCAAGAGTCACTTAAACTCCTGAGTTGTCTGTGTAGAAGCTGATCTTCACCACCTCTCTTCTCCTTGCTTTAGATCATGGCTATTTCTCTGCTAGCTGGCTGTTCCCTGAACTGCTTTTATATCATTCCATCTGTGAGAATAAGGAATCCTGAAAGAAAATAAATGGGAGTTAGAGGTTGGATTTTCAAAAATGTTAATATTCATGGTTCTGAATGTTAGTCTACGAGGCATGTTAAAGATTTTGAGCAATAGAATGGCAATTGTGCTTTAGGGAAGATAAAATAATGAGTGTTTGATTAAGTTGAGAGTTGTTGAATGTGGTAACAATCACAGTAGGACATTGTTGAAATAGTTAAGCCAAAACATTTGGAACACATGAACTAAGTTCGAATAAGAAGCAAAGATCGGATGCTGTAGAGATTACAAAGTGAAAATCTCTAGTCATGTTCTCAGTTGGATTTAGGGTGAGGGATTAAAAATGTAAATTTGGAAAGCATCCTCAAAAAACAATGGTTAAAGTAACGGGAGCAGCAATATCATCTAACATAAAGCAGAATTCTTTGTATTAGCTAACATGGAAGAAAGCTAATAAAATACATGGCTAATAGGACACATTTGAAAAAGAGCATAGACTGCTTAAGAGAACAACTAAAATAGAAAAAGATTATGTTTTGAGGAAAATGTGATATATATTCTTTTATGAAAATTTAGTTTCTTTACTTGTTCATTATCTTTTTCTTTTTTGTATTTTTTAGCATTTATGTAGATATTCTGGATATATATGAATGTTTTGTATCTTCTCTGAAGTGAATATCATTCTGTTAAATATAGATATTTTTCTATATTTATGAAAGTAGAAAAATGTGGATTATAGGTAGTTGCAGGTAAAACAGTTCTGAATACGTGTAGGAATCATTCCATACAAACTAGTCAAGGAGACAATATTGCACACCAAATATCACAAGAGAAATGCAGGCATGATTCATCTTAGCCTAAGAAATACAGCCTCTTCATGACACTATCAATATAATTAGGTATTAATGAGGCATAATTAAGTAAGTAATAAACAGTACTACTAGTGAGTAGAATTTGATGGGCACGGTTGTGGGAAAGATAATCGTGGAAGTGGATTGAAGGTAGGGAAATTGTAGATTAAGAAAGGCAAATGCTTCTCTGTTTTTTCCCAAACACACATATTTATATTCTGGGGCACCATGGCAATGCCTGACTGCATTTGAGTAGCTACTCTCAGGAGAGGTGTGGAGATGATGCGGATAAAGTAAAAGTTCCTGTTACTTTTGTTATGTTTTCTCAGGCTTGTTACAAAGGGAGGAATCTACCTGATCATAAAACCACTTTTCTGGATTTTTTTGTTATAATTATTTTTTTTTTTAAAGAAGCTTTAGATTACATAAATGTTACATACAAAATATAAGGGATTCCCATATGCCCTACTCTCTTCCCCTCCCACATTTTCCCACATTAACACAACATCCTTCATTAGTGTGGTACATTTGTTACAAAAAATGAACCTATATTGAAGCATTGCTACTAACCATGGACTACAGTTTACATTATAGTCGATTTTATAGCAGCATGAAACTTGTTTAATGAATATGCAGTTATATTCCAGAGCTCACATTAGAGAATTCAAAATGTGTTCTTTTAGGAGTTAGTTCTGGACAAGTGTAAAAAAATAAAAAGATTTCTGTGTTAAGCAGTTGAATGAAGTGGTTTGCACTGTTCTTCACATAACACCTCAAGGGTTATAATAGTGTCTTAATTTGTCAGCTCCAATTTTCCCTTTGTCCACAAATTCTCTATGCATAATCTGAGGATGCATGAATACTCTGAAGTTGCCCCCTTTTCCGACTTCATCTCTGTAGGGCTGGATTTTCTTTCTGTAGTTCAACCTAAACAATATACAGCAACAGATTTGATGCAGAAAGAGATAAAAGAATATCACTATCTTCTATGGAGGCATTCATTGAAGATATTCCAAAAACATAAAACAATATCACTCATCTCACTAAAGCTTTTGTTTGTATCTATAAAATTTATAGATACATTTTATAAAAAGGATATTATGTATATAAACATGTAGAGGGTTTAATATTGTTATTTTTAATGAATCAATGCATAATTATTTTAAATGGTTCTCTATTTTAATTTCTAGCTTGTAATTACACAGCTAAAACCTACATAAACAAAAGGACTGTTGTGTCCTCAATAATTTTTAAGAGAGTAAATGGGTCCTGGGAAGAAATTTGGGGGGAATGTTACTCTAATCCATCCCGGACACTATTACTAGAGTGATAAACTTCAATTGGATTTCATCACACTGATAAGTCTCATGTAGTTTTCCACAATTTTCAATGATGTCTTTCAATATGATTGATAGGAGTAGGGATATATTCATAGATGCAAAATGGCTCCATTGAAATCATTGATTGACAAGAACAATGCTGCTCAAATCATGAATTCATAAAATGTCCCCGGATCTGCTGTGTGCCCCAAACAGGTTGTAATAATTTTGAATTAAAAGTTTTTGCTCTATCATGGAGTTTGTAACTAGCAGTGCTATCGTTTGGGTATGACAGTGGTTGAAAGGGAAAGTCTAAGGTTATGCATATTACCAGAAGGAAAGCTAAAAACTGTATAAGTAAAACCTCATGTAAAACACATTTTGGGTGATATTGCATATTTAAGACTGTTTTTACAAAATATAAATACAAATGTACTAGATAGAAGGAAGAAGAATAGTAGCTATGTTCAGCAGGGGAAGCATAGAGAGATTGAGAGGTGATGAATTTTGTTTGTTTTTTGTTTATTAATATTATTATTGGAATAATGAAAGTGCTCTAAGAATGATTGAAGTGATGAATGCACACCTAAGTGATTTTATCGAATATTCCTGATTGTACATTTTGGATGGACTTATGCTTCATTAATATGTATCAATAAAATTGATTTGTTTAAAAAAAGTTTTTGCTCAATCCAGTCCCTTTTTAGTATTGTTCATATCCTCTTTTAACACATAAATTTTACTCATAAATCATTTTCCTGATCTGTATTCCACTCTACAAAGCCTCATTATGCATACAGTTCACATTGATCTCTCTGTTTCCTGAACACATAAATCACAAATTGTTTGCACCCGTTTCTTTGAACACCTAATCAAATGCAGTTGATTTCCCTTTTCAATACCTTTTCTTGCATGCATAATCATGAGAATCTCATGAATGCAAATGCTCAAATGTAAGCAAATGAAATAACCTTTACAAACATACTTACCAACAAAAGTAGTTTTATATTTAATAAATGATAAAATTCATTGTTTTAACTAATTTTTGAAAATACTGCTTCAGAACTTATTTGTCTTGCTTGTGCAAACCAAAATGAGATAATTTTCAATTTTTAAAATTGATATTACACTAATAGTACCAACACCAGTCTGCTGTCTCTAGTTTGTCGAAATACTAGAAGATTCTTCTTTCTTCACATTAGCCATGGTGCCAATCTGTAGAGTGGCTATAAATCCTAAAGTTACTTATACATCAGGGAATGCAGTATATTTTTTGCCCTTGCGTCGTCTTCATATATTTTCAAATACAACATTCTAAGTTAGAAATATAAATAGAGTAAATATTTCAAAAAATATTTTAATCAGCAATAACAGAGTAAAATTTGTGTTCTCTTGTCTGCAACTTTCTTTAATGAGGAACAAAGTTGAAACTTTCTGTAAAATACTGAACCACAACATCAAGGTACATTTACGGCAGTGCATCAGATGAATTCACCTGAAATTGGAATGTCTTTGTGTTCACTGGAGCATTTAAAATGATGCACAACAGACTAATTTATTAGAATAAAGTCAAAGTAAATCTCAGTTAGAGGAAAGACTACAATGAATAGCATTCAGGAGTCTTCAGGATAAGGATAGAAAAGATTCTACAAATACTTTACAGTCATATATTTATACCCCAAATTAAAAAAAAAATTTTTTTTTCTTTGAATTCAGTATCAGCTAATTATTTCAGTTATTTCCCTGCTTAAAATAAATTTTAATTTCTAAGGTCTCTACTGCATTACAAGGTCATCATTTTATTAAGACGCTCTCCAAGGCATCCTTTTAATAAGGTTTCCTGCATCAGATTTTATTCCTTGAAGCATTGCTTTCCAATTTATGCAGTACAATTCTACCTCAGTCTCCTGAGATGTAAGTAGTATAAAATCAATCTGTAAAATTAATTTTTTTAAATAATAAACTTTATTTTTAAAGAAGTTTTAGATTACAGAAAAGTTACATCAAAATTAAATGGGATTTCCATATAACCCTCCCCCCTCCCTCTTCCATATTTTACACTATTAATAACATCTTACATTAGTGTGGTACATTTATTATAATTGATGAACCACTATTGGAGCATTGCTACTAGACAAGGTATAGTTTACACTATGGTTTACACTTTGTACTGTACAATTTTATATATCTTGAAAAAATGTATAATGGCCTGTATCTGCCACTGCAATATCATGCAGAACAATTCCAATGCCCTAAAAATGCCTTATGTTCCATCTATTCTTCTTTCCCCCTCCCCCTCAGAAATTCTGGTTACTACTATCTTTATATCAATGTTGCAAGTTCTTCTGTTACTACAATAGTAATAAGTCTACTTTGGTCTGTGTTTTCATACCCCCTTATGCTTGATCATTCCTCAATTTTGAGGCTTTTAGGATGATGTTGCCCACTCTGCTTCACATAAGGAGGAATTTAGATCTTACAGGGCAGAGGGAAGGAACTGTTTTGCTTGCAGTTGTAGATACTCTTTGTTTTTTGGGGATGGGAGCTGTCCACCATCCTCATTTTGTTAGTTGTCCTGGGTGAGTCAATGAACTGTAGAGTAGGTAGTGGCCGCAACTCTGCTGAGCTTCAGGGATCAACCAATATATGAACAGACTGAAGACTTACATCTCTGGGACATATATTTCATGGGTATAGTTCTAATTATAGGTTCAAATAAAAGGGGTAGAAGAACCATGAGTAGGGAAATTACAAATGAATATAACTACTATATTGTGGAAACAGATTATCATATATTCCAGGATAAGGCCCACCAACAGGGTGCTGATTTAATGGGGTTATGTGCCTTGTCTATAATGTCCAGGCATTTCTAGGACCCTCAGGAGCATCCCTCTTTGAGGCTTTGTTTACTGTGGTAGTTAGTGAGATCTGACTGAGACATGCATAAGTGTAACCTCTAAAATGACCTCCTGATTCACTTTGAAATCTCTGAGCCATAAAAACTCTTTTGCATTTAATTTTTCCCCTTTTGGTAAAGGTCTTTTTCCAAATGCATAGCTGGTTAGCGCTTGGTAGTGATATCACAGAGCCAGGGAGGCTCATCCGCAAGAGTCATGTCCCTTGGAGAGAAGGTAGTGAGTTTATTGGTTGAGTTTGCCTAACAGAAAGGCCATATTTGAGTACAAGGAGGTTTTTATGAGGTAACTCTTTGGCTTTAATTGTTATTGGACTAAGTTTCACTTTTACAAGAATAAGAGTCATAAGTACAAATATTACTATTTAAGGCTTGGAAAACTGGTCTGTTTTCTTTTACAAGGCATTGCCTATATACTCCAGAGATTTTTGCCACCTTATTTGAGAAAGTAGCAGGACTCTCCAGGGTGGGAGTTTAGTATTTTGTTGGTTATTGTGTGGGTCTCCACCCACCAAGGAAACACCCTATGATCCCTTGAATACATTCGTTTTCCATAGCAACATGCCCCAGGTGAACCACTCACCTCACATACCCCCAACTGCACCCCCCTTGCAACAGTGCTACTCCCCTGCCATAGATTCTGCAAGAACACTCCCACCATTATATTCTCAATCACAGTCATCAGCCTTCCTGGAGTTCACTAAGCCATTCACCTGTTCCTTCATCCATCCTTCTCCCGTGCTCCATGGATTACCCAAACCACACCCCAATCCCACTCTCACTCACACTCAGCACCGTCAACCCCACTCATATCACTGCACCACTCTTATCCCCATCCACTCCCAAACAGCCACCATATATTTTGCCCAGATTGAGCATTGGCTTACCACTGTCTATTCCATTTATATCTCCTAGTAAATCTATCTTCCAGGCTCCACCTCTGTGAGTGTCCTCAATAACCTTAGTTCACTTAGTTCACTTTTAGGCTGTTTCACTTTTATTCCTCTATATCCTTTCCAACACTTGTGGGTCTTTTTTTTTTTTTTGTCTTTTTTTTTTAATTGCAGCCAGTCTAGTAAGTGTAAAATGATATCTCATTGTAGTTTTGATATGCATTTCCCTAATAGCTAGTGATGTTGAGCATCTTTTCAGATGTTTTTTAGCCATTTGTATTACCTCTTTGGAAAAGTCTCTATTCAAATCTCTTGCCCATTTTATAAATGGATTGTTCATCTTTTTATTATTGAGATGTAATATTTCTTTATATATGCTGGCTATTAGACCTTTATTGGATAAATGGTTCCCAAATAATTTCTCCCACTAAGTAGGCTGCCTCTTCATTTTCTTGACAAACTCCTTTGAAGCACAAACATTTTTAATTTTGAGGAGGTCCTGTTTGTCTATTTTTTCTTTCATTGCTTGTGCTTTGGGTGTAAAGTTTATGAAACTATTTCTGGCTACTAGATCTCATAGATGCTTCCTTACATTATCTTCTAGGAGCTTTATGGTCTTGGATCTTACATTTAGGTCTTTGATACATCTCGAGTCAATTTTTGTATAGGGCATGTGATGATGATCCTCTTTCATTCTTTTGGATATGGATATTCAGTTTGCCTAAGAGACCATTTTGTCCCGAGTAAGTGGACTTGGTGGTCTTGTCAAATATCGGTTGGATGTATATGTGTGAGTCTATATCAGAAATCTCAGTTTGGTTCCCTTGGTCAGTATGTCTATCCTTGTGCCAATACCATGCAGTTTTGACCACTGTAGCTTTGTAATATGTTTTAAAGTCAAGTAGCGTGATTCCTCCAATTTCATTTGTCTTTTTCAACATGTTTGTTTACCTTTCAAAATAAATTTTATAATTAGCTTTTCCAGTTCAGTAAAAAAATGCTGTTGAAACTTTTATTGGGATTGCATTGAATCTGTAAATTAATTTGGGTAGGATAAACATTTTAATGATATTTAATCTTCCAACCCATGTACATAGAACATCCTTCAACTTATTTATGTCTTCTTTGATTTCCTTTAACAATGTTATTTAGTTTTCTGTGTACAAGTCCTTAACATGATTAGTTAAGTTTATTCCTAGATATTTCATTCATTAGTTGCTATTGTTAATGGAATTTTTTTCTTGATTTTTTCCTCAGATTGCTCATTATTAGTGTAGAGAAATGCTACTGATTTTTGCACTTTGATCTTCTATCCTGTCACTTTATTGAACTCATTTATCAGCTCAAGAAGCTTTGCTGTAGCTATTTTGGGACTTTCTTCATACAGTATCATATCATATGCAAATAGTGAAAATTTTACTTCTTCCTTTCCAATTTTTGTTCCTTTTATTTCTTTTTCTTGCCTAAGTGCTCAGGCAAGTACTTATAATAAAATGTTAAATAAGTGTGGTGACAGTGGGCATCCTTGTCTTATTCCAGATCTTAGATGGAAAGCCTTTGAGCCTTTCACCATTGAGTATAATGTTTGCTTTCAGTTTTTTGTATATATCCTTTATCAGGTTGAGGAAGTTTCCTTCTATTCCTATCTTTCAAACTGTTTTTAACAAGATAATCTGTTGTGTCTTATTGAATACCTTTCTTACATTGATACAGATGATTATGTGATTTTTTTTTCCCCTTGATCTGTTAGTGTGGTATAGTACAATGATTGATTTTCTTATGTTGAGCCATTCTTGCATACCTGGAATAAACCACAGTTGATCATGTTGTTTTATTCATTTGATTTGTTCTTGGATATGATTAGCAAGTATTTCTTTGAGAATTTTTGCATCAAGTTCATTAGAAAGCTTAGTCTGTAGTTTTCTTGTGGCATATTTATGTGGCTTTGGTATTAGGATGATGTTTGCATTATAGAATGAGTTAGGTAATGTTCCCTTCTCTTCAATTTTTTTAAAGAGTTTGAGCAGGATTGGTTAGTTCTTTCTAGAATGATTGGTAGAATTCACCTGTGAATTCATCTAGTTCTGTGTTTTCTTGGTTGAGAGGTTTGTGATGACTAATTCATTCTCACTACTTGTGATTGTTCTATTGAGTTCTTCTATTTCTTCTTTCATCAATGTAGGTTCCTGTGTGTTTTTAGAAATTCATCCATTTAATGTAGAATGTCCATCTTGTTGGCATGCAATTTCTCAAAGTGTCCTTTTATGATACTCTTTATTTCTTTGGTATCAATGGTGATATCCTCTTTCTCATTTCTGATTTTAATATTTGCATCATCTCTTTTTTTCTTTGTTTGTATAGCCAAAGGTTTGTCTGTTTCATTACGCTTCTCAAAGAACCAGCTTTTGGTTTTCCTAATTTTTTTCTAGTGCTATTTTTATTCTCAGTTTCTTTCAATTCTGCTGTAATCTTTATTTCCTTCCTTCTGCTTGTTTTCAGTTAAGTGTATTGTTCTTTTTCTAGTTCCTCATGGTTTGATTTTAGCTCTTTCTTTTTTTTTTCTGTAGGCATTTAGGGCTACAAATTTCCCTCTCAGCACTGCTTTAGCTGCCTCCCAAAAATTCTGATATGCTGTGTTCTTGTTTTCATTTGTTTTGAGACAGTTATTGGTTTCTCTAGCAATTTTTTCCTTGACTCACTGATTATTTAAGAATGTGTTGCTTAACTTCCATATATTTGTGCCTATTTCTGGTTCTCTTCCCCTTATTAATTTCTAGCTTTATTCCATTGTGGTTTGAGTAATTGTTTTATATAATTTCAGTCTTCCTACATTCTTTGAGACTTGTTCTGTGACCTAACAATTGGTATATCCTGATGAATTATTGATGAGGACTCAGAAAGAATGTATACCCTGCTTTTTTGTGGTGTAATGATCTATATATGTCTATTAGGTCTAGTTCCTCCAAGGTATTATTCAAAGTCTCTGTTTCTTTATTGACACTCTGTCAAGATATTCTGTGTAATGATGATAATGGTGTATTGAAGTCCTACCCTATGATTGTACAGGCATCTGTTTCTCCCCTTATTTTTTCCAGCATTTGTCTCATGTTTTAGGACACCCTGGTTAGGTGCATAAATATTTATGGTTGTTCTTTCTTCTTGATAGATTAACATGTAGTGTCCTTTTATTAACATATACTGTCCTTCTTTGTTTCTTGCACAGTTTTGCATTTAAAATCTGTTACAGTTTGCTTGTAAAATCATTTTCCAAACTTGAACCTTCAGCCTATTTGTGTCCATGTGTCTAAGGTGTCCTCTTATGATACTCTTTGTGCTGTGGGATCAGTGGTGATATCCTTTATATGTAGACAGCATATAGTTGGGTCATATTTCTTTATTCATTCTGTCTTTTGATTGAAGAGTTTAATCCATTAACATTCAGTGTTATTACTGGAAAGGCAGTACTTATTTTAGCCCTTTTTCCCTTAGGTTTATATATGTCTTTATTTATTTATTTATTTATTTAACTTATTTAAATTAAAGAAGTTTTAGATTACATAAATGTTACATAAAAAATATAGGGAATTCTTGTATACCCCAACCCCACCCCCTCACATATTTCTACATTGACAACAACTTTCATTAATGTAGTACATTTCTTAAAATTGATGAACACACATTGAAGCATTGCTACTAACCATGGTCAATATTTACATCATAGTTTACACTTTGCACTGCACCATTTTATAAATTGTGACAAAATGTATAATGGCCTGTATCTATCATTGCAAAGCAGAACTATTTCAATCCCCAAATGCACAGTGTTACACCAATTCTTCTCTCTCCCTCCCCTCAGAACCTCTGATGAGCATTGCCTTTATATCAGTGTTACAGGTTCTTCCATTACTAGAATAATAATAATTTAGTCCATAGCTACATTCTCCCCTTATGTTTGTTCATTCTTCAATCTTGAGGATTTAGAGATGGTGATGCCCACTCTGCTTCTGATTGAGAGTGGGCTTAGATCCCATGGGGCAGATGGAACTGTCTTGCTTGCAGTTGTAGATGCTCTCTGTTTTTTGGGATGGGTGTTGACCATCATAATCCTTTTGTTAGTTGTCCTGGGCAAGTATCATGAACTGGAGAGTAGGTGTTGGCTACAGCTCTACTGAGATTCGGGGTTCAACCAGCATATGAACAGCCAGATTATGTCTCTGGGACACATATTTAATGGGTATAGTGTTAATTACAGGTTCAAATAAAAGGGGCAGAAGAGCCATGTGTAGGAAAATTATAAATGAGTCTAACTCCAGTACACTGGGGGGATAGGTTATCTTTGTTCCCAGGTAAGGTACACTGACAGGGTGCTGAATTCCTAAGATAGTCTGCCTTGCCTATAGTGTCTAGATGTCTGTAGAGCCCTCAGTAGCCCCCTTGCTTGAGGCACTGTTTACTGGGCAGATAGTGAGATCTTCCTGAGATGTGAATAAGCATAATCCCTGGAATGACCTCCCATCCCACTTTGAAGTCTCTTAGCCATAAAAACTCATTTGTATTTAATATTTCCTCCTTTGGGTCCAGGTGTTTTTCCAACTGCATCACTAGTTTGTGCTTGGTAATAATCCCTTGGTGCCAGAGAGGAGCATCCCCAGGAGTCATGTGCCATTCCAGGGGGAAGGTAGTGCATTTATATCCCGAGTTTGGCCTAGAAAGAGGCCATATTTGAGCAACAAGAAGGCTTCTGGAGGCAACTCTTAGGCAATATATAATACTAGACTAAGCTCCAAATTCACAAGAAAAAACTCATAAGTACCACCATCAATATCAAGGACTTGTCATACTTGTCTATTCTCCTTCACTGTCCATGTAGTCTAGAGATTCTTGCTATGCTAGTAGAGAATGTGGCAGGACTCCCCAGGATGGGAATTCAATATTCTTTGGTTATTGTGTGGGTCTCCATGCACTTACAAAGCACCCCATGACCACTTAAACACATTCATATACCATAAAGGTGCACTTCTCCCCACACCTCCCCCACCACCGACATCCTGACATTCCACACCAGTGATCCCCCCCTGCCACAGTAGTGATCCTTCTCCAATCCAAAACTTCCTCAAAAAAGCCAAAAAAAATAAATACAAATAATAATTCAAAAAAATAATTTAAGAAAACAGAAAAATACAAAAGACATTTTTTTTTGCATTGTGCCTTTCATCAACATCTCTTATCTTTTGTGTACCATGACAATTTCTTCTCTATGTCCCCACAACGTCTTATTTTATTCACTTGTTTTCAAAGAAGCTTTAGTTTGCAGAAAAGTAACATCAAAAATATAGGGAGAAAGAAAAAACAAAAAACAAAACAAAACAAAAAAACTAAAATGTAAAGGAAAAAAAAACTAAAAAAAAAATATATATGGGATTCCCATATACCCATGCCTCCCCCTCTCACATTATGCCTATTAATAACACCTTACATGAGTATGGTACATTTGTTACAATTGATGAACAAATATTGAAGCATTGCCACTAACCATGATCAATGGTTTACATTTTGCATTTTTATAGGTTTTGACAAAATGTATAATGACTTATATCTGTCATTGCAAAATCATGCAGAACAATTCCAGTGCCCTAAAAATGCCCTATGTTCCATCCCTTCTTCCCTCTCCACTGCCTCGGAACCCATGGTAACTACTGTGTTTCCATTTTTGAAGAATAAGGTGCATAGTTACATTCATTAATCTTGAGGGCTTGACATATTGGTCTGTTGTCTTAATTAGGCACTGCCTATTTTCTCAAGAGATTCTTGCCCCTCTAATTGAGAACATACTAGGACTCCCCAGGATGAGAATTTAATATTTTCCTGTTCATTGTATGGATCTCCACCCACTGAGATAATACTCTATGACAAGATGAACACTTTCAGACTCCATAGACATGTGCTACAGGTGCATTCTATCCCACATATTGCCCTACTTCCAATTCCCTGCACCAGTAACCCTCTTCAGCAATATTTGCTAAAAGAATATTCCCAACATTGTAGATTTAACCACAGACCTACAAATGTCCAGAGTACACCTGCTCCTCCCTCCAGCCCTACCCCATTTGCAGGAATAGTGCAACCCAACCACCCACCGTACTCACCCTCACATTCCAGCACCGTGGATGCCACATACATCCCTGCACCTCTATACCTGCATCCACTGCCATACCAACCCCTTCCACCTTATCATAGGTTTTGCCCATATTGAGCATTGGTTCACCACACTCTACTTCCTTTCTGTCTCCTGATAACCTATTTCCAGATTATGGCTCCATGAGTCTGCTCAAATTACTTAGATCATATCAGAGAGGTCATGTAATATTTGTCCTTCAGTGACTGGCTTATTTCACTCAACATAAGGTCTTCAAGAGTCATCCATGTTGTCACATGTGTCAATCCTTCATTCCTTTTTACAGCTGATGTATGTACATACCACAATATGCTTATCCATTCATTTGTTGATGGACACTTTGGTTGCTTCCAACTTTTGGCAATCGTGAATAATGCCACTATGAACATTGGTGTGCATATATCTGTTTGTGTCCTTGCTTTCAATACTTCTGGGTATATACCCAGCAATGGAATTGCCAGATCATATGGTAGTTATTTAATTAGCTTCCTGAGGAACCATAAAATCATCCACCACAATGGCTGCACCACTCTATATTCCCACCAGCAGTGGATGAGTGTTCCTTTTCCTCCACATCCTCTCCAACACTTGTAGTTCTCTGCTTTTTAATAGCTGCCAGTCTAATAGGAGTAAGATGATATCTCATTGTAGTTTTGTTTTGCATTTCCCTAATAGTGATTTTGAGCATCCTTTCATGTGCTTTTTACCCATTTGCATTTCTTCTTTGAAAAAGTCTGTTCAAGTTTCTTACCCATTTTTAAAATGGGTTGTTTGGCTTTTTATTTTTTAGATGTAAGATTTCTTTATATATGCTGGATGCTAGGCCCTTATCAGTTAAATGGTTACAAAATATTTTCTTCCATTGAGTAGGCTGCCTCTTCACTTTCTTAACAAAGACCTTTGAAGCACAAAAGTTTTTCATTTTGAGGAGGTCCCATTTATCTATTTTTTTTTCATCACTCATGCTTTGGGTGTAAAGTTTATGAAACCATTTCCTAGTACAAGATCTCATAGATGCTTCCCTACATTATCTTCTAGGAGCTTTATGGTCTTGGCTCTCATATATAGACCTTTGATCAATCTTGAATTAAGTTTTGTATAGGGCATGAGACGGTGATCCTCCGTTATTCTTTTGGATATGAATATCCATTTCTCCCAGCACCATTTTTTGAAGAGGCTATTCTGTCCCAGTTGAGTGGGCTTGGTGTCCTTGTCAAATATCAATAAACTGTATATGCAAGAATCTTTGTCAGAACCATCAATTCAGTTCCATTTGTCAGTATGTCTATCTCTGTCTCAATACTGTGCCATTTTGACCACTGTAGCTTTGTATTATGCTTTAAATTCATGTGGTGTGATTTCTCCAATTTTTTCATTTTCAGTATGCTTTGGCTATTCAAGCCCCCTTGCCCATCCAAATAAATTTCATAATTAGCTTTTCCAATTCAGTAAAAAATGCTGTGGTAATTTTTGTTGGTATTATGTTAAATCTATAAATCAATTTGTGTAAGACAGACATTTTAATGATGTTTAGTTTTCCAATCCATGAACATGGAATATCCTTCCATTTATTTATGTCTTCTTTGAATTCCTTTAACAGTGTTATTTAGTTTTCTGAGTACAAGTCCTTCACATTTTACTTAAGTTTATTCTTAGGTATATGATTCTTTTAGTTGCTACTGTAAATGGAATTTTTTTCTTGATTTCCACCTCAGATTGCTCGTTATTGGTGTACAGAAATGCTACTGACTTTGCATGTTGATCTTAATCCTGCCACTTTATTGAACTCATTTATCTTCTCTAGAAGCTTTGTTGTAGATTTTTTGAGGCGTTTTACATATAAGATCATGTTATCTTCAAATAGTGAAATTTTTACTTCTTCCTTTCCAATTTAGATGGCTTCCCCACCCCCTTTCCCGGAGATTGCTCCCTCATCTGTCTTCTCATTGTTTCCCCTCGTTGTCTGCTCACTGTGTCTGCTCATTGTCTGCTTTTTGTCTCTGCTTGTTGTCTGCTCATTGTGTCTGCTCATTGTCTGCTCATTGTGTCTACTCATTCTGTTCTCTCATTGTGTCTGCTCATGGTCTGCTTGTCTTCTTTAGGAGGCATCAGGAACCAAACCCGAGACCTCCCATGTGGGTGGCGGGTGACCAGCCACTTCATTCACATCCAATCCCTGTTCTTTGTGTCTGCTCATTGTGTGGGAAGTGGGCGCCCAACTGATTGAACCATATCTGCTCCCCTTGGGAGCCTTTTATTTATTTTTCTTGCCTAAGTTCTCAAGTAGGTACTTCTAATACAATGTTAAATAAGAGTGGTGACAGTGGGCATCTTTCATATTCCAGATCTTGGATGAAAAACCTATACTATTTCACCATTGCATATGATTTTAGCTGTGGGTTTTTCATATATATCCTTTATCTTGTTGAAGAAGTTTCCTTCTATTCCTATCTTTTGAATTGTGTGTCAAGAAAGGATCCTGTGTTTTGTCAAATGCTTTTTCTGCATCAATAGAGATGATCTTATGGGCTTTTTGTTTGATTTGCCAATGTAGTATATTACATTGATTGATTTTCTTATATTAAACCATCCTTGTATACCAAGAATGAAACCTACTTGATCATGTTGTACAATTTGTTTAATTTGTTTTTGAATATGTTAGCAAGTATTTTGTTGAGGATTTTAGGATACACGTTCATTAGAGAGATTGGTCTGAATTTTTCTTTTCTTGTGGTGCTTTTATGTGTCTTTGATGTTAGGGTGATGTTAACACCAAAAATTGACTTAGGTAATGTTCCCTCCACTTCTATTTTTTGTAAGAGTTTAAACAGGGCTTGTGCTATTGCTTTCCAGAAATATTGGTAGAATTACCTGTGAAATCATCTGGTCCTGGGCTTTTCTTAGTTGGGAGGTTGTTGATGACTTGATGACTAATTCAATCTCATAACTTATGATAAGTCTGTTGAGTTCATCAATTTCTTCTCTCATCAATGTAGGCTGCTTGTGTGTTTCTAGAAATATATCCATTTCATTTAAGTTATCCATCTTGTTGGTGTACAATTTTTAAAAGTATCCTCTTATTATACTCTTTATTTCTGTTGGATTAGTGGTGATATCTCCTCTCCCATTTTTTTACTTTATGTATGTGCATCTTCTCTCTTTTTTCTTTGGTAGTCCAGCTAAGATTTGTCAATTTTATTATTCTTCTAGAAGAACCAGCTTTTGGTTTTGTTAATTTTTTTCTAGTGGTTTTTTAAATTCTTAATTTCATTTGGCTCTGCTCTAACCTTTGTTATTTCCTTCTTTCTGCTTGCTTTGGGATTAGTGTGCTGTTCTTTTTGTAGTTCATCCAGGTGTACATTTATGTCTATGACTTTAGTTCTTTCTTGTTTTTTAATATAAACATTTAAGGGCTATAAATTTCCCTCTCAGCACTGCTTTTGCCAATCCCATAGGTTTTGATATGTGGCATTCTCATTTTCATTATGTCAAGGTAGTTACTGATTTCTTTTGCAATGTCCTCCTTGATCCATTGATTGCCTAAGAGTGTGTTGTTTAACTTCCATATCTTTGTGCCTATCCTGGTTCTCTGCCCCTTACCGATTTCCAGCTTCATCCCATTGTGGTTGGAGAAATTATTTTGTATAATTTCAGTCTTTCTGAATTCACTCATACTTGTTCTGTGACCTAGCAATTGGTCTATCATGGCGAATGATCCATGTGTACTCGAGAAGAATGTATTTCCCACTGTATTTGAGTGTAATGTTCTGTATATGTTTATTAAGTCTAGATCCTCTAACATATTTTCTAGTTCTCTGTTTCTTTATTGACCCTCTGTCAAGCTGTTCCATCTAATGGTGATAATGGTATATAAAATCTCCCACTATAATCATAGAAGCGTCTATTTCTCCACTTAGTTTCTCCAACATTTGTCTCATGTAATTTGGGGCACCTTGTTAGATGCATAAATGTTTAAGATTGTTCATTCTTTTTGATAGATTACCCCTTTTATTAATATATAGTGTCCTTCCTTGTTTCATGGTATAATTTTGCATTTAAAATCTACTTTGTCTGATATTAGTATAGCTATTTCTGACCTTTTTCATTCATTGTTTTTATGTAAAACTGTCTTCCAACCATTCACTTGCAACCTTCTTGCATCCATTGTTCTAAGATGAGTTTCTTGTTGACAGTATATAGATGGGTCATATTTCCTTATACATTCTTCCAATCTGTGTCTTTTTATTGGAGAGTTTAATCCATTAACATTCCATGTTATTACTGTCTAGGTAGTACTTGCATTATCCATTTTTCTTTGGTTTATATATATCTGTATTAGTCAGGGTTCTCTAGGGAAACAGAATCAACAGGAGATATCTATAAATAGTATAAGATCTTATAAAATTCTCTCACATGACCATGAGGATGCACAAGACCATATTCTGTAGGCAAGCTGCAAACCAGGGGCTCTGATGAAGGTCCTTGATGAGTTCCCAGGAAACATTGGTTGTCTGAATTGAAGCTGGAAAATTCTTTCTGAATGCTGAAATCACTTCCCCTTTTAAGGCATTCAACTGATTGGATAAAACGTCATTCATTGCTGATGGCAAACTCCTTGGTTGATTGTGGATGTAATCAGCCATCTATGCAAAAAACTCACTGGCGACTAAAGTCCATATATGTCCTTGTATTACAATTAGTTCACTGCATTTTGACCAAAAAACTAGGCACAATTACAAGGCTGAGTTGACACATTAGCCTAGCCATCACAATGTCTTATTTTGTTTTTAATTCTCTTTTTGTCTTTTTTGTTATTTACTAATAATCTTCCTTTCTATACTCTCTTCCAACACTATCTCTCCTGTTTTTTCCTTTCAACCTGCAGAACTCTTTAATATTTCTGGAAGAATTTTATTGACAAAATCTCTCAGTTTCTGTTGATCTGTGAATATTTTGAACTCTCCTCATTTTTGAATGCCAGTTATCTGGATACATAATTCTTGACTGGCAGGTTTTTCTTTTAGCACCTTAACTATGTCATATCACTTTCTATCTTCCATGGTTTCAGATGAGAATCAGCATTTAATTTTATCAAGCTTCCCTTCTATGTGATGGATCTCTTTTCTTTTGCTTCTTTAAGAATTCTCTCTTTGTGTTGAGCATTGGACATTCTGATAAATATGTGTCTTGGGGTAGGCCTGCTAGGATTTATTCTGTATGGAATGTACTATGCTTCCTGGGCATGTACATCCATGTTCCTCATAAGAGTTGGAAAATATTTGGCAATTATTTTCTCAAAGTCTCTTTCTGCCCTTTTATACTTCTCTTCTCCCTCTGGGATGCACAAAATGCATATGTTTGTAAATTTCATGTTTTCATTCAATTCCCTGAGTCCCTGCTGAATTTTTTCCTTTTTTTTTTTTTTATCTGTTCTATTATCTATGTAACTTTGGATGCTCTATCTTTGATGTTGCTAATTCTTTCCTCTGCCTGTTCAAAATGCTGTTATATACTTCTAGAGTATTTTTAAATTTCTTGCATTGTTCCTTTCATCACCATAAGATTTGTTATCCTTTCATGTATGTTTACAATTTCTTCTGTATGTTCCCCCAGTGTCTTCTTAATATACTTTATCTCTTCATTCACTTCTTTTAGTTGATTAAGGATATTTATTTGGATATCCTTGATTAGTTGATAAACACTCTTCATTTCCTCCTGCTTTTATAGTTTATTCATTAGGCTGGGCCATGTCTTCTTGTTTCTCAGTATGGTTTATAACTTTGTGCTTATATCTAGGCATTTGTTTATCTTGATGAGCTTATTCAATTGTTTAGTTTGTCTTCCTAATATAGGGTTTTATTTTTGTTTTGTTTTGTTTTAAGGGTTTTCTTAATACTTGGTTCCACATATTCTGTATCTTTGTAGGTCTTGTGTTCAACTGAAAAAAATATTAGGCCAACAAAAACGGGAAAGAAAGAAGGGGAAAAAAAGAAAAAAAAGAAGGGAAAAGAAAAAAATAAAAGAGACAGAAGAAATAAGTACTGAGTGAAAATAACAAAAAATAAGAAGGCAGTTCCTCTCCCCCTGCATGGGACATAATTCCTGGGGATGAGACTCCCTGGCACTGAAGGATTGTAACCAAGTATCAACTAGCAATGCAACTTGACCAAAAGGGGGAAAGAGTAATGACAAATGAGTTTATATGGCTAAGAGACTTCAAAGTGAGTGAGAAGGTCATTCCAGAGTTACACTTGGGCACATTTCAGCAGGATCTCATTGACTGCCAAAGTAAATATTGCCTCAAATAGCAGGGCTCCTAAGGGCACTGGAGACATCCAGATACTATAGGCAGGGCAGACAGCTGAGGAGTTTGATGCCCTGCCATTGGGCCCTACTTTGGAGTTTATGCTCCTCAGTGTGACAGAGTTGGACTCAGTTGTAGTTTCCCTACTACACATGGTTCCTCTGCCCCTTCTATTTGAATATATAGTTAGTACTAGAGTTGATATGTGTATGTCCAAGGGACTTAAATCTTTGAGATTTCCATGTACCAGCTGGGCCCTGAATCTTAACAGAATTGTAACACCTACTCTCCAGTTCATTGGACTCACCTCGGAGGACATCTAACAAGGAGATGATGATGGACAACGACCATCCCAAAGATGAGAGAGAGTCTACAACTGCAAGCAAGATAGTTCCATCCATCTGCCCCATGGGATCTAAGCCCCTTCTCAATTAGAGGGGGAGTGAGTATCACCATCCTAGAATCCTCAGGAATGGGGAATGAATGCTGGACTAGAGTAGACTTACTGTTATTCTACTATAGACTTATTGTGATTCTAGCAATGG
>JAQZBX010032737.1:0-25717 GCA_029593785.1 Cabassous unicinctus
AGAAGAAAAGGCTTTTATCCAAAATGTATAAAGACCTTCTGCAAGTTAATAAGGAAAAAAAATTATCCAATAAAAAAATAGACAAAAAAGCTTCAACCTTTAAAAAGGTGATATTCAAGGCCAATTAGCACTTGAAACCGTATTTAACATCACTGCCGTCAGACAGCTGCAAAGTAAATCCATATTAAGGTACTACTACATATACAACAGTAAAATAGACTGACAATATGACAGTATTAATTGTTGGAGAAGATGTGGAGTAAATGAAAATATTTTATGCAAGGATGGTAGAAAGGGTATTCCTATTTTCTGTGGGTAGTTGGAAGAGTTCACTCCCAGGATTCTTTTCTAGCTTTAATAGTCTATGAGGGATGGATATAAGTATTATTTTTTATCTAATAAAGCGTCAATGAACTGTAAAAATGTCACGGTATACTCTGGCATTACATGCACTCAGGGCCCCTTGACCAATGGATATCTGACTTTAATTTCATCACCTGACATTTTCTCTTTTGCTTCTTTCACACCCTGGCCTACCATATCACATCTGTTCACATAGTTTTTTTGTTTCAACATATATTTTCCCTCTATCTGGAAGATCTTTCTCCTTTCAAGCTATCAAATTTGTCATCTTCCAAGACCAAGACCTAGTAAGCCTTCAATATGCAGTCCAAACTCACTCAGACAGTTTTGCTGTCTCCAGAGGACTCTGCAGTTTCTCTATTATTATATTGCATCTGTTAGGAACTCTTATCAGCTCTGAGTTCATTTTACCAGGAAATACTTTTTTTATTTCTTATGCCTAGTGCAGTGCCAGGTACAATTGTTTGTTTTAAATGAATATAATAATTGCTTTTGACAATTAAAGCTATGTATTTGCTGCTATTTTTGCAATCATCCTCCATATACTTCTTTCTCTATTTACCACCATTCCATATCCTTGGTGCTATGGTTTCTTTCAACATGCATTTAAAATTATATAGTCTTAATAAAAAAGAACATATAGTGAGCTAGGCAGACACGGAAAAAAAGCCACTTTAATATTCTCCTCCATCACCTTTTCATCACCAGGTTTTGACAGTTACCTTAAGAGAGAATATTTTGAGTGCCTCAGGCATCTGCATATAGACTGTCCTTCAGTGCCTGCCTTTATTCCAATTAATCATTTCTGGGCATCCCTGCTAATCCCTAGTCTGTATTGCCTACAGGCTTTTATGACTCTTTGGGAATTTAGATTCATTTCTGTTATGTTAGCAATGCAATTTAGAACCTTCAAATATAAGCTCCTGATTATAGTTCAAGAAAATTGAGAGTATGTGATGCTGAAAATGATATTTTTCTGGAAAAGGTTGCTATCAAAAGCATTATCTTCTGCTGTTTCTTGAGGAGAAAGTTTTTCTATAATCTATTTATACTTGGGGCAAAATATCTTCTATAGATATATGTTTGAGACATCGTATTAACCAATAGTTTGCTGGTGAACCAGTTCTCTAAAAAGGTAAAAGAAAGGAAGAAAAGAAGAAAGGAAAGATGCAGGAAAGAAGAAAGGAAGGAAGGAAGGAAGGGAGGGAGGGAGGGAGGAAAGAAAGATCTGGCTTGTAGCATTTGCTAATTTCCATGATATAAATGTTCCCACCATGGACAATTTCAAGTTTCCAGTGTGGTGTCACTGATCCTGGAATCAGACAGAGATGCAAAAAATTGACTCTCATGAGCTGGCATGTGTGGGCTCCAGAACACTACTGCACAACTTATTAGATTCTCCTGACATGACAAAAATAATAAAACTTCCCACGTTATTATAACCTCATTTCATTGTCCTTTCTCAGTTACCTGTGAGCCACAAGGTGACTGTGACTCCTAGAGCAAAAGGCTTTCGAACTTGTATTCAGCAATTTGGAGGAAGTTTGTTATTTAATTAAACTTGAAATCAGGCATTATCAAACAATAAGATTTTCTTATGAAAATTTCAGGTGAAAAACATTAAATGTTAAATTTAATTTAATTTAAATTATCTCTGATTTTTTTTGAATTTTTAAAATGCCTTACTATCATTGAATATGCAACCAGATTTTGCAAAACACATTTATTTATTCAGCAACTATTTTTCTAAGCAAGAACTTACTATGGGGTTAGCTTAGCACTAAGAATTGGGGGAAAAAATGGAAAGCAAGTTCCATAAGTGTTTTCTCCCCATTGCACTCACGTAAACACAGTATCAGCTTGAGTAAATCAGAGTTAGTGTCGTGATAGAGCAAGTACAAATGTTGAGGAAGTTTACATGCAGGATAGAGCATTCAGTTTTCATTGATTTTAACATAGAAATTAAGATAACATATTTGATATGTTGAAAATATATCTAAAAATGTTTCACACCAGATGTGAAAGAGGAAAATTTGACAGGGCACTTATATGCTGAAATTTTAATAAATGTTTATTCCCTCTCATTAGTTAGCTATGGTCATTAATGTGATAATTTGTTTTAAAAAGATAGGTAGATAGAGGTTACTAGGGACAGGGAAAGGCAAGAATGGGGAGTTACTGTTCAATGAGTACATAGTCTCTATCTGGGTGATGATAAAGTTTTGGTAATGGATAGCAGTAATGATAGCACAGCATTGTTAATGCAGTTAATGCCACTGTATGGTACACTTAGAAATGGTTAAAATGACAAGTTTTGTTATATGTATATTACTACATTTTTTAAAGTAAAGTGACTTCCATTCCATCTTATTTAGGGTCTTTCACACCTTTGATACCTTGAAATGGTCACCTCCACAAATATGCTTGGAATTTGCCTTGAAAAAAATAAATAATTTCATTTTTTCATACTATTGAATTTGTGTGTCAAAATTCTATCAAAGACCTGTAGGGATTTAACAGAGTTATTACAAAACAATTACTTGTATAACAGAAAATAAAAAGGAATTGCATGAAAGCCACTGTGGAACTGTCTGACCATTCAAAGTTACAGTGGATATCAGAAAATGAATGCCATGGAAGAATTAAATTTTCCTTGGCCTTCCAGTTTTATATGAATAGAGAATCTTATTAAAATGCTGTTATGGGTTGAATAGTGTAGTAGTTTGAAGCTGTATGTATACCAGAAAAACATGTTTTTAAATTTAATCCATTCCTATGGGTATAAATCCATTTTAAGTAAGAACTTTTGAAGAAGTTACTTCAATTAAGATATGTTCCACCTCAATCAGTGCATCTGAATACTATTACTGGAGTCCTTAATAAGAGAATGAAATTCAGACAGACACAGAGAGAAAGCCATGGCAGGAAGAAGCTGAAATCAATGAAACCCAGAGGGGAAATGAGAGACCAGCAGATGCTGCCATGTGCCTTGCCATTAGTCATAGTAGCCAAGGATTGCCTTACCCGGTCTTGAGGAACAAAGTATTGCCTTGATGATGCCTTGATTTGGACAATTTCCTGGCCTCAAAACTATAAGCACATAAATTCCCACTGTTTAAGTTGAATCATTTCATAGTATTTGCTTTGAGCAGCCTAGGAAACTAAAACAAATAGTGTCCCCCAAAGATGTATTCAAGTCCTAACCCCCAGTCCTGTGACTGTGACTTTATTCAGAAATAAGTTCCTTGAAATTGTTATTGGTTACAATGAGGTCACACTGGATTAGGATGGACCCTAATCCAATATGACTGATGTTCTTATAAGAAGAGGAGAATTGGAAACAGACAGAGGAGAAAATGCCATGTGATGAATGAGGAAGAGACTGAACCCCAAGGATTGCCAGCAAACCACCAGAAGCTAGGAAGAGACAAGGAAGGATTCTCTCCTATAAATTTCAAAATTCTAGCCTCCAGAACTGTGAGACAATGAATTTCTGTTGTTCTATGTTTCTGCCATCCAGTATGTGGTGCTTTGTTACAGCAGCTCTATGAAACTAAGAAAGATGCTTTTTATTTCTCATCATTTCATAAAACTAATTTATTCAAAGGGATATAGATGCCCAACCATAAAGGTTGGGTAATATTAAAATAGATTTGAGAACAAATGAAAGTGGAAATTAAATCCCAAATAACTTGAATAAGCTGAGGAGGATATTGAGAAAGAAAAGATGACTTGGGACTATGTTTTCACAGAAGAAAAATCAATTAGTGAGTGAACTAGTAAAAGCTATGGGAGTGTCAGTTGCCTTATAACACCTATGTAGAACAGTGATATAAGTTTCCCAGAAGAAGTGGACACATCACTAGGACAAACTGTAAAAAAACACATTATCATAGGACCTTCCACTTTGTCTTATAAGACAGCCATTTACATAGTTACATAGAAATCTCAGCATCTTTTTTTTATATGATTATGAAAGAATTAAAATAGTGGTAGGAATTGAAATAGGAATTAAAGGATGACAGATTTGCTGAAAGTCTACATTGAAGAAAGAAATGCCACTGGTAAATACTCAAAGAGCAAGCTGGTAACTGAGTCTGGGACCTCTAGGCAGAGGGATCCTGAGCCAACCAATAGGAATAAGGATCCTGAGCCAACGAACAGGATAAGAGAGTTTTCAACCAATTAGAATCCAACACCTTAATCAGCACCTCCCAGTTAGGGTACCCTATTTATATAATATGCGAATCTAGTCTCCAAACCCTAACCAATGCCCTCGTGCAGACTCAGTGATTGAACAATCAGAGCATCGCAACTGGGGGCTCCACCCCTAGGGGAGGCGACACAGTAAACCTATTAAGCCTATTAAGCCAAGCCCTGAAACCCTGGGCATGTATTCCATCTTTGCCCTGGCCAAAGGAACATCGAGCTGCAACACTGAGCTGAACCAAGCACCAAGCTGAGCTATGATGCCAAACACTGAGGCCAGGCTTGGCCCAGGCCTGAGCTGTAACACTGAAGGCACTTCCACCAGTGCCTCAGCCAGGCTTGTGCCTCGGCTAGGCTTGAACTGCAAAATCAGGGGGTATTTCCATCATCGCCCTGACCAGGTTTGTGCTGCAACACTGAGATGTGGTTAAATAAAGTTTAATTGTACTGAGGTCGCATTTCTTCATCCTGAAGTTCATCTGAAATAGAGAATAAAAGTGGCGATAAGATTTGGTGCTGAAACCTGGGATCTATATGACCAAGACTAATGCAACAGATCCCTCTACAGGACCGAGATCACTGCAGGATCCCCAGTTGGGTGAGTCCACTCCTTGTCCCCACATTCCAGGGTCTCTTCCCTTCTGCCAGTTTGGAAGTGGCTGGTTGGCAGGTAGAGAAGTGTGCACCTCACTATGTTGCACTTTCTACTTTGCATTTTTGTTGGCCTCCAAGGTCATTGGGCTCCTAGCTTGTAGGAAAAGTGTGTTTGGTTCTGGGTGGGGACACTCCCCGGCAAGCTACACTTGGCTATCTAGGTCATTGGCCTCCAAAGTCTTTGACCAGATGGGAAGAGGAGAATCCACCCCTCCAGGATTCCCCTCTTGGTTTCATTTTCATGCACTGGAAAGACTTTGGCTTGCCTGACTTGAAATGCAAAAGAATGGTATTCTTGTGTAATATAGAATGGCCTCAGTATAAACTAGAATTCAAAGAAAAATAGCCGGTTAATGGGACTTTGAATTATAACACCATTTCACAGTTCAATATTTTTTGCAAAAGAGAGGGGAAGTGGACAGAAATCCCCTACATCCTGCTTTTTATGCTACTTTCCCAGGACCCCAAGAGGAGAAAGAAATGCAGGGTCCTCTTAAGTGAGATATCCATGGACCCGCCCCAAAAGAAACGGGATCCTTCCCCAGATATGCTGGATGATCCAGTCCTCCAACCTACCCCAATTGCACCTCCTATTTACTTATCATCACTTCCCTTGGCACCTTCCCTCCCCAAACCTCTGCTCTCACTGCAACACACATGAAGGGGAACCCCTTACACACCCAAGGACATGAACACTAGGAGTAAGAGAGGGAAGAAGGGACCTGCGCCTAGCTCAACCCCTTCACCACTCCTTTCCTTAAGGGAAGTAGCCACAGCAGGCAGAGATAGGGTACATGTACATGTCCCGTTCTCCATGACTGATTTAAATCAAACAAAGGAGAGACTGGGGAGCTATTTGGAGGATTCAGCAAACTTTTTAGAGGGGTTTAAAACCACCATACCTGGCAAGACATGGACATTATTCTCTCCAACTATACCACTGTTGATGAGAAATGCCACATTTCAGACTTAGCCCAACAATGGAGTGGTGAGCAGATGGCCATAAACCCTACCCTTCCTCCCAGTGCCACTTCAGCCCCGCTCGCAGACCCAGAATGGGACTACAATGACAAATGGCACTGCCAATGCTGGAATCTCTTCGTCAAGTGCATAGTGGTTGGCATCGAGCAAAGGATAAAAAAGCAAGTGAACTATGAAAAACTGAGGGAGGTCACCCAGAAACCAGAAGAAAACACAGCCGTCTTCCACAGCAGGCTACTGGACTACGTGAGAAAATACAAGAAGTTGGATCTGGAGTCACTGGAGGGGATCGCATTGCTTAATATGCATATCATCAACCAATCTGCCCCAGACATTTGGTGGAAGCTGCAGAAACAGGATATGGGTCCCCAAACTCCACCAACCCAGCTTATGGACATAGCCTTCAAGGTCTTTAACAACTGTGATCTAGCAGTAGTAGAGGAAAAGGAGAAAAAAGATCAGGCAAAGGGCAAGGAACAAGCCCGCCTCTTTGCGGATCAGGCTGACTTAATTGCTGCTGTGATTGGTTCAAACCATATCACCAAGAAGGCAGCTTGCATTTCAGGTGTGGAAAGATGGGCCACTGGGCAAAATCTTGCACATAAAATTGGCCATGTCCCGCTACTCATGTGCTCCCCCCCTCAACCATGCCCTACATGAGAGGGATGGAACACTGAAAGAGGGAGTGCCTTTCCACTGAGGCACCCAGAACTGTGGTAGCTTTCAGGAAAAAGGGGGCTGCTAGCCAGGATTCAGAATGACGGGACCCAGAGTTCAATGCCTGTACTCAGCTTACCATCACTCCACAGGACCCTTGGGTTAGCCTCACAGTCAACAAAGAAACTATTCAATTTTTAGCAGACATGGGGGCTACTTATTCCATCCTTACAGAACATCAGGGAAAGACCCAGAAATACCCCCATCGGGTCAGAGGCTTTGAAGGACAGGAATGAGATTGCCAAAAAACACTTCCTCTGTCATACATGATAGAGGAGGTGGCCTTTTTCCACTCATTCCTAATACTCCCAGAATGCCCCACCCCTCTTCTCAGACATATTTAATTCACATTGGGGCAAAAATTTCATGGACTATGCCAGTACAGCTTATGCTGGCTACCGTAAGTGCCTTGCACCGGCCACCTCATGTCCTGCTGCAAGTCTGGAATTGTGGATTTCCCTTAGTTTAGGACACCTCCACACCCAGGAGAGCAGTGACCACCACACCTGTTAAAATCACCCTGAAGGACCCCATCAAGTTTCCACGGGTTTGGCAATACCCTCTATCAGAGGATGGGAGACAGGCTGTTAGTCTGCTGATAAGGAACTTCTTGAATCACAGACTTCTAGTCCCTTGTAATTCATCCTGTAATACCCCCATTTTACCAGTCAAAAAGCCTAATGGGGAGTACCACCTTGTCCAGGAACTATGGGCAATCAACTAGGCAGTGATCCCAACCCCCCCAATTGTGCCAAACCCTTATACTATTCTGGCCCAAATCCTGACAGATATCACCCACTTCTTGGTTCTCAACCTAAAAGATGCCTTCTTTTGCATCCCCTTGGACCCTAGTTCCTACTTTCTCTCTGCCTTCCCAGAGGAACCCATTTCAACTCAGCTTATGTGGACAGTCCTCCCTCAAGAATTCTGGGACAGCCCCCACCTCCTTGGGGCAGTGTTATGAAATGACTTAAGGGAACTAACCTTAACCAAAAGCACTCTCATTCAGTATGTGGATGACCTGTTGATTTGCAGCCCATCTAACTTGGACTCTCTAGCTGACATCCAGTATGCCTTGTATTTCCTAGGAGAAAGGGGATATCGAATATCCCCCCAAAAGGCCCAAATCTGTCAACAGCAGGTCCAATATCTGGGACACATTCTGACCCCAGGTAACCGAGCCCTGTCACCAAGGCAAAAGGAGGGAATCTTGGCATATCCCAAGCCAACAACCAAGAGGCAAGTCAGACAATTTCTGGGAGTTGCAGGGTACTGTCGAATTTGGATCCCCAATTTTGGCCTATTGCTAAACCATTATATGAAGCAACCCAGGGACCTGAGAGTGATCCACTGACATGGGGGCGGAACAAGAAGCCACCTTCAACAGGCTAAAGAGTTTCCTAGGAACATCACCTGCTCTAGTCCTGCCAGACATTCACAAGCTTTTTTTTATTTACATGGATGAGAGGCACGGGTTTGCACTTGGGGTCCTTGTCAAGAAACTTGGTCCTGACCCAAGACCCGTTGCCTATTTCTCCAAGCAGGTGGACCCAGTTGCAAGAGGCTGGCCTTCCTATTTGAGAGCAGTGGTGGCTACCACCATCTTGGAGAATGAAGCCTACAAATTGACTCTAGGAAAACTGCTAGAAGCCCTTAGCCCACATCGTGTCCACAGCATCTTGGACTCTACCAGCCACTGTTGGATGTACCCCAGGCAACTTACTAAATATCAAATTCAGGTCTTGGAAACTCCAGGTCTCACCCTCAAACCTTGCTCTTCCATGAACCTTGCCACTTTCCTCCTCATAACGAATGGCGAACCTATCCATGAATGCTCGAAGGCTCTGGAAACCCTAGCACCGTCAGACCGATCCAACCTCTCTGATGTCTCCCTTGCCTATGTGCAAGATTTCTCCACCAATGGTTCCAGCTTCATCAACACCGAAGGCAAGAGGGTGGCAGGATATGCAGTGGTCTCCTCCTTCTCCATCTTGGAAGCCAAATCTCTCCCAGCCAACACTTAAGTACAAAAGGCAGAAATCATTGCCCTAACTAGGGCTCTGGAACTTTTGAAGGACCAACGGGTCAAAATATACACTGACTCCAAATATGCCTTTCACTTAGTCCATGCACATGAGGCTATTTGGAAGGAAAGGGGACTTTTAACCTCCCAAAAAGTCTCCAGTGAAGCACCACCAAGAGAACTTAAACCTCCTTGGGGCCTTCGCCCTACCCTCAGCCATTTCCATCATCCACTGCCCGGGACACCGATGCCAGAGCACCTCACAGGCCAAGGGCAATGCAAGGGCAGATAAGGCATCTTGAATGGCAGCTATCAAAGTCCTCACATGCTTCCTTCTCTCAAACAATCTTGGATGTCCTTCCAATTTCTCTGGCCTACACTGAGGAGGAGCTACCAAGGCAAAGTTGGAGGGCTACAAAGACCAAAAGGGATGGTTGGTGTCCCCTACAGGTTGCCTATTAGTCCCTGCCTCGATGTTATGGAAGCTTATTTGGGGAATCCACCAAAGCACCCACCTGGGAAGGGATGCCTTATTTGGCCTAATGCATCCCATCTTCACTGGGAAACACTTCCGTTCCACCACAGAATGGGTTACCTCAGCCTGCCAAATTTGTGCCAGAAACAACAGCAATACCCCACACCCAACTGTCCTACTCACCACCACACAGAGATATGAGCAGATGCCCGGGGAAGACTGGCAAATGGACTTTAATCATATGCCCAGATTATGGTTTTTTTTCCTGCTCCTGGACCTGGTAGATACCTTCACAGGATGGGTAGAGGCTTTTCCTTGTTGTTCCAAGGAGGCTGCTGAAGTAGCAAAGTGGCTACTAATGGAAATGATCCCATACTTTGGACTTCCCCAGGTCACTTCAAAGTGTCAGACTCCATCACCCAACACATCGCTAAAGACTAGGAAAAAATACTTGCTGCATAGAGCATGGCACCCACAATCTTTGTGTATTAGTCAGGGTTCTCTCGGGAAAAAGAATCAACAGGAGATATCTGTCGATAATATGAGATTTTAAAAGAGTCTCTCATGTGACCCTGGGGATGCACAAGTCTAGGTTCTGCAGGCAGGCTGCAAACCAGGGGCTCCGATGAAAGTCCAATGAAAGGTCCTTGATGAGTTTCTGGGAGAAGTTGGCTGTCCAACGGCGAGCTGGAAAATTCTCTCGGAATGTTGAAATCACTTCCCCTTTTAAGGAATTCAATGGACTGGATAAAAGCATCACCCACTGATGATGCAATCTTCCTGATTGATGCAGATGTAATCAGCCATCCACTCAGTAAACTCACTGGTGATTGAAGTCCATAAATAGTCTTGTATTACAATTAGCCCAGTGCTTGCTGGACCAAACATCTGGACACAATTACCTGGCCGAGTTGACACATTAGCTTAACCATCACACTTTGGGAAAAGTTAAGCGTATGAACAAACTACTGAAACCTCACTAACGAAGTTATGTCAAGAATTGAAGACATACTGGATAAAAGCTCCTCCACTCAGGCTTCTTCTCATCAGGACCGCTCCGAGAAAAGACGTTCACATGAGCCCCTTTAACATCCTCTATGGACGGTCCTTCCTACCCACTGGCCCCCTTCTTGACTCACAGATTACTAACCTCTCTCACTTTGCCTCACAGGCTTTCTCCATGCAGCAGGCTACTCAGGACTATGTGAACTCTTCCCTGCCAACCCCAGGACCGGAGACAACTAAAGAATACCAACCAGGTGATCTTGTCTACTTGAAATCCTTCAAAAAAAGGGGAAGACACCCTTGAACTGGTCTTGAAGGGCCCTCACACAGTCACTCTTGGTACTCAAACTGCTGTAAAACTGGATTCCCTCCCCTCCTGGGTTCATATCACCCAGGTTAACCTTTTATTGTTACCGGCCCTGCTGCTGAAACTCCAGAGGCCCCCACCTATTCCTGTAAGCCCATCGAAGATCTCAAGTTCTTTTTCAGGAAAAAGTTCACTTGATGCTGGAGACCCCTGACCTCCTCCCTGCCTGATCTTTCTGTGAAGTATTTTTTTAGTGTTCCTCTTGTGTATCTTTCTCTTTCTTTAAGTGCAATTATGTTTTGCCTCTCTTGCTTTTACCTATTTTTGCTGGGAGTGGCTTTTGGAGCCACTCTACACTCTCACTTATTCTCCCCAGTGGCTGAAGAGGCCATTATCCTCTACAACTTATTTTCCTGCTGGCTCTGTATGGGCCAGGAGCAAACCTCATTCCCTATCCCCCACCCCCATCTCTATGGGTCAACCAGCTAATGGAGATAACAGGAGTCTTATTAGTTAAAAGGAGGGGTGGAGGAGTACCCAGCACAAGAAAAAGAATTGACTGTTTTAAGCCAGAGACTGCTTCCTTTCTGGGGCTGGAGGAAGATTGGGAAGGCATATATATGCTCCTCCCAACCTGCAGACATACAGTCAGAGCTAGAGAAAGCCAACATCCGATACAGCACAGGAAACTTTAGCTTCTTATTTACTGACTCCTTATACACCAAACTAAACACCTCTGGGACGATATTCCCCATTTGCCTTTCCTATAATGGGACGGTCCCCCAGGTAGGCTCCCTGAACACCTGCATACACACCATCCAAATCTCTAAGCAGCCACCTAGGCCTGTATTAGGGGATGGCTCGCAAACCCATCAAGTGGCCCTAGCCACCGCCCAATGGCATAACTTAACCCTACAGGATAATACCAACACCAATTGGGCTTTTTGCCAGGGCAGGCCTGGTAGCCAGCATTCAAACAAACACCACCTCACAACACCACTTACACCCAGAATATTTGCCACAAGATCCATGTTAAAAACACAACTCTAGCCTGGGACCACATCAGGGGTTACCTTTGGCCTGAAATGGGAAATAATACCGCTGCTCTAAACCTAGTATGGGGTTCCTCCTTTCCCAGTCTGAAATTCAGGTAAACATATCCACCGCCATTAATGGAAAGGCTGGTGGTAAGAGAGGCAGGCTAGAACTTGAGGAGACTCTTTCTTTCTTCTTATCTTTCCCTATTAATTCTGGGTTCTTCTTTATTTGTGTTGGGTCTGCTTACCACACCCTCCCTCCATCATGGTCTGGCACCTGTGCTCCCGGCCTCCTCATCCCTGCAATGAAGATCACGAATGACGCTATCCCAGTCCAGCTCCCACTCCAGGTTGTTGAAGTCCCTAAGAGCAAGATGGGCCTTGCCTGTTGTCCCTTTGTTAGCCACAGCAGAAATACTCTCTGGGATAGGCACAGGAAGCGCCAGATTAGGCGTTCCCTCTGATGCTCTCACAAAGCCAGAACCCAATGAATCAACGACTGCCTAATACAGGGGCTGGAGTTGCTGGAGCCTCAACACCAGTCTCTGGCCCTTGTAGTCCTTCAGAACAGAAGGGCCCTAGATGCTCTCTTGGCAGTGCAGAGAGGTACCTGTGCATTCCTGGGAGACAAATGCTGTTTTTATGTTAACAGGTTGGGAAAAATTCAAAACATAATCCAAGAAGCAAAGCAAGATGCTGAAAAGTGGAAGTGGGAGGACAATTCCAACTCTTTTTCACAGCAAAAGATCCTGCCTGTCCTTCTCCCACTTGTAACTCTCCTAATAATCATCCTCCCCCTACTCCTCTTTGCCCCGCCCATTCTCAATGTTCTTACCAAACTCATCTCTTCCCTATTGCAGGCCCTTAAATCTCAGCTTGTACTCCAACCTGCCCTGTGGAAACTGGATCAGGCATCCAGACCCTTTGCTTGACCCTTTGCTCCAAACCCCGCTTTTAAACTATGTCTTGTACAGCAGGACGTAGCTAGACTCAAAAACTGCACCCTGTCTACCAGAAGAGAAAGGGGGGAGTGAAGGAGCGAGCTGATAACTGAGCCTGGGACCACTAATCAGAGAGATGCTGAGCCAACCAATAGGAAGAGGGATCCTGAGCCAACCAATAGGGTAAGAGAGTTTCCAACCAATAGACTCCATTACCTTAAGCATTGCAACTGGGAGCTCCACCCCCAGGGGAGGCGACACAGTAAACCTACATCAAGCTGAGCCCCGAAGTCCTAAGGGTGCACTCCATCTCCCCCGCTGGCCAGAGGAACATGGAGCTGGGACCCCAAACCAAACCGCGATGCCGAGCGGAGCCGCAACCCAGCCAATTTGCGACAGTGAATGCCAAGCCGAGCCCTGCGCCTCCATCTTCACCCTGAGGTCACTTCCACCAGTGCCTCCGCTAGGCTTGGCCCAGGCCTGAGCTGTAACACTGAAGGCGCTTCCACTGGTTCGACAGCCAGGCTTGTGCCTTGGCTAGATTTGAGCTGCGACATCAGGGGCCGTTCCATCGTCCCCCTGACCAGGTTTGAGCTGCAACACTGAGCTGTGTAATTGTACTGAGGTCACGTTTCTTCATTCTGAAGTCTGTCCGAACCAGAGAATAAAAGTGGTGATAACAGATACACCTTTAATATGTTAGCGCCATAGTCTCTTAGAGGGAGAATAATCTGTTTATCCTTAACTATCCATGATCATCGGCAAGAACGAAAATACAAAATTGAATGTAGTGAATTTCCAAATATGGACATTATGTTTGTGTATGAAGGATCAACAGCTCTGGCATGCTTGCAAATCATGTTATTTTTAAGGTACATGATATTAGTGTTCCCACGAGCATGAAATTATAAATATTTCAAAAGCAAATGTAGTAATAAAATGATGTGGTACAATATTCACAAAGGGCTACAAGAAAACAGACTCTATATATCCTGGTGTACAAACAGGCCTATTTACTACAGTAATTGCAATAGGACTTTTTCTACCTGGCCAACAATTCTGTAAACTCTAATTCATTTACTTTCTAAATAAATTTACCAGAATGGCAATTTCAGTGTCACATTGGTGTACTGATCTTAGGCTTCTTTCTTTAAAAATGCATTTATTTATTATTAAATGTGAATATTTACAATACAACAAAAATAATGGATGGGGAAAATAATTTTATTAAATATGGACAGGGTTCATTATCAGTTTGAATATAAACACAGAGAGAAAAGGACAAGTGATATTCTATTCTAACTTATGTGTTAATTGCTAATCATTTTTTTCATGGCAGCCCATGATCCTTAGCTTACCTAGGAATGTGTTTTTCTTCTAATCATTCACTGGTATTTAGCATCTTCCCTCACATTGATTTGGTGAATCTTGTACCTGCCTCTGACAAACATTTTCTGCTTTTTGATTCTGGACAGCTGCTTCCTGATGTTAATGTCAATAAACTAATCCCAGAGAACTCCCAGACTCAGTCTGTAAAGCTTCAGATTTCAAACATATTATTTGTGGTAAGTTTTATGGTTAGTGGTTACATTTTTGTTTCATTCTCACTAAAATTAGAACCAGGCAATAATATTAGTTAGTGCCACTCTAATTTAAGATTATTTTTTTTTAAGTTCATAAAAGAATAAAATGAGAAGAAAAAGAGACTAAATATTATATCTGTTGGAAAAGAGGGTCCAAGTCTTCAGTATTGCAACTTGGTTATTGTGTTAATCAAGTGTCTCCAGAGATGTAGAACCAACAAGTTTTATGCATGTGAGTGTGTATTTAAATAGATTTATTATAAAGAATTGACACACATTAGCATGGAGGCTGGCAAGTCTAACTCTGTAGGCAGTTCGCAGGCTGGAAATTCCAATAAAAGTGATGTCAGTGTCTTTAGTCTGAGTCTGTAGGAGAGGCCAGGGATGAGTGGAGGGTGTAGTTCTGAGGCAGAATTCCTTCTGATTCTGGAACCCTTGGTTCTTTGCTTTTTAAGGCCTCCCATATTATTGGATGAAGGCCAACTATACTGTTGAGGCCCATCTCATTTAATTAAAGTCAACTGATTCTGGATGCTAATCCAAACTAAAAATATCTCCATATGACATCTAAGCCAGTGTTTGGACACCTAAATCTAGCCAAGTTGACAGATAAAATTAACTATCATAGTTGTCTAGGTAACAAATCAAGGTAAAACTACTTCAAAGGTATTAGAAAAGATTTGGCTGTTTACAAAAATAGCATATTGTAAGATGCTCAAAGATTTCCCATGTAGCAGCAATGATCAGAAATGATGAAGTTGAGCTCTGCCCACAAGTGTCCTGAGTTCTAGCCAATAGACACACCAAGGAGAGTATGTGTTCTGTAAAAATCACAGCATTTATTAGGTTTTACATGGCAAAGAAAATATTTACACAGATCATACATGTTATTTTAGTTGTTAATTTTACCAGTGTTGGAATTTTATCTAAAATTTGTGTATTTATATATTCACCTTGGAAATGTGGACCAGGCATTTCCGTAGAGGCATCTCTTAAGAATAGACCTAAGATATCTTTCGGTAATAGCACTTATTTTTAAATGATTTTAATAGATTGCAGTTATTTCAATTTTAACCATGTAGCATATGGAGAATGTGTACAGGTTAGATACTGTTATATGCAGAGGATATAATAAATATTTATTCTAATAATCCAGGGGCACCAACTTCTAGTTCCCTCTTAATATCTGATTTGCCCTCTTCCATACTATTAGAAATTTAGCTGTGCAAATAACTTGCCATAATAAAGATTTCATTTTCCAGACTTCCTACAACTAATATAAGTCCTAGTCAATGGGGTCAGTGTAACTAGTAGTGCTATTTGGCAGCTTCTTGGGAACCTTCTATGCTGGAATAGACGGTAGCTCTAAACCACTCAATACACTGTGGAACTAGACTGCTTAGTTTTGAATACTGATTTCCCCAGTTTTTAGCTTTGTGGTCTTTAAGTTACTTAACATCTTTGCACCTCAGTTAAAAGTAAAATGGGAAGGTCAACATGACCTTCGCATATTATTGTCCCAGGGTTAAATGAGAACAAAACTAAACTAAATTCAACAAAAACAAAGCAAAACAGTAACAAATCATATCCAGACTGTTAATCCATCCACAGCTGAATTTTTAAAAACTTATACTTCAGAAAAGTGAAGAATTTCTCTATTTCCTAATCTGATATATTTAAATTTAACTTGTTAAATTGAAACGTTTTTTAGGATTATTTTTATTTTGTAAAAAAATTTAATATTTAGCATGCAAAGTCCAAGGCCCTTGTTCAAGTATAATCATCTAAAATAGAACTATTTTAAATTTATTGCTATAAAAGATTTTCCTGTATGCAAAATACTTTCCTCAATCTTAGTGTCTTCCTGCGAAACATCTTTTCTGGAGCTGGGCAGGGCCCTGTTTAGCCTTACCTCAGTGTTCCCTTAGTCTGGAGCTTAGCTCTTTGTATCTGCTTCAGGCCAGCAGATTAAAGGGCACCCTTTGGCTTCTGAATCATCTCATCCAGTTCTTCACTGAACTGTCTCAGCCTGTTAGTTACTCAACACTTTGTCTTTAGTCTCCATCTTAACAGTCGTACTAAGACAGTTGCCTGACCAACTGGAATATCACCATTTCTGCTGGATTCAAACCAAATTGGCCTAAACGCAACACACCGTCCTTCCTTTTTTGGATCCTGCCATGCCTTTGGGTTTCAGCTTCTGAGGCAGGATGTCCTCTCATTACTCACCATTGGTTTCTGTCTTCCCATCCAACTAAGGAGAATCTTCTCCAGTCTTTCTAGAGCAAGGTTTCTCTACTTTAGTACTTTTGAGATTTTGAGTCAGATAATTCTATTTATTTATTTACATATTTCTTTATAGCTGCATTGTAGGATGTTTACCAGCATCCCTGATCATTACCCAATGGATGCCAGTAGCACCCTCTACATCACCAGCCCAACTCCATGGTGGCGTTTAAAACTGTCCCCAGACTTTGCTAACTGTTCCTTTGGGTGGCAAAATTGTGCCAAGTTTTATTATAGAGAAAACATACCCAATCCTCAAAACTCACTTTCAAAAACATTTAAATTATGCCAGAAGTCCTCTGAATTCTATTAAGGGCTTTCATATTTTGGAATCAAAAGTCAGTAGAAACTTGCAAAATATTTTCTCTTTCTCATCTATTCCTATACCTTCCCTGAGGCAATGATTCCAAATCTGTGTAATTGACTGAAATGACTGAAGGGGAAGTGCAAAGGAAGCAATTTCAAGGATAAAACAAATTAATATTTCAAAAATATTACTCTGATGTATGAAACTGTTCTCTTTACAGGCCCAGTCTTCTGTATTGCTGGGAAAGATAAGTGTCCTTTTAAATTATTTTTGGAAGGAATTAGGAAGTCAAATGATTTTCCTCACTGATACACTTTTCCCACAGCACATACATGTTACCTCAGGATGTTACTGTGCATTAGTTTCATGACTGTTATCATCGGGTTACAAAGTCTGTCTCTACTCTCCGCACTTCTATCTTCCATTTTATCGACTTTTCTTTCCCAAGGCTCTTCTAGCTGTGAAGAGCTGACCTGCCTTGATTTTAAGACATTCTTTGCTTCAAATCTCATATAATTAATATATATGGGCTGTTGTATATACAAGAGCATACTGTAACTCCTTCCTTTCATTAACTGGAGGAGATGCTTTTATTTTAACATCTCTTTCCCTACTTGTGAAGTTTTCTCAGTGTAATTATTCCTCTATTGCTACTATCTCCTTCCACTCACTTGGTATAATTTTTATATATGTTTTTCCACATTTTGATTTTTTGTTTCTATTGACTTATTTTTATTTAAATAAAAATCATCTGGGGTTGTCCCAAAGTTCTAATTTTATGTCCTTTATGATTCTGATTATATTTAGATTATAGCAATTCTTTTCAGCACAAATAATTTTCTTTATAATTTGTCCTTATGAATCCCAAGAATAATGTTGTTCAGGTAAAAAACAAAACAAAATAAAACAAAAAACCACTTTGAAATCATTCTTGACACCTTTTTTTTTTCTCATAGTCTACATTCAATTTATCAGGAACTTCTGATGGGTCTGTATTCAAAATATATCTACAAGTCAATGATTCTGGTTTGTTCTCTAATATTTCCCAAGTCCTGAACTGGTATCTGGCAATAGCAGAAACCCAAAAATATTTGTTGAATGAATGACTCTATGGATGAAAATAAAGATGCCATTATCCATTGAGACTACTCAGTATACATACCTAGCAATGCTGATTATGCAAGAATTTATTTTTGCCTTGAAGAAATAACAGAAAATATAGTTAACTATAATCTTATTAACCACCATTTTATTGTTAACAAAATACAGGCAATATCATCAGATATTTATGGCTACAGATTCAAATATTTCAACTTTCTATTGAAAAATATCTTAATTGTTCACTGGTGAGTTAATCAAATCAGGAACAGCTGTTATAAATGTACATTTGACCACATTATTCTCTAGGACTGCTTTTTGTGTATCATTAGGTTAAAGAGCAGTGAAAATTGTTCTTTCCCATTTCTTTTCCTTTGAATATAAAAAGTAGGTAATTAAACTCTACTTAACATTTTTCTTGTGACTCCATACATTTTCCCTGGGTGACTTAACATTTTCTTCCACTATTTGTATATGCTATTTAAAAATTTGAACTGATCAGAGAATTTTCTGTGTAAATACAGTTTAATTTAAGCAATTCCATATTTTTTCTTCCGTTCACAAAACATGGAACCCAAATTTGGAAGGAAATAAATAATAATTGTTAAATAAATAAGTAAATTAATAAATCAGTAATATGTGATTGAAAAGGCAGAATTACATATTTATAGACTTTCAGCTTCTATGATTCTATCTTCTCTTTTGGAAATTTGTACATAAAACCTGCCACAGTATTTCTTTGAATTTTACAGAATGTTTTTCTACCAAATTGGAGCATTGATTTGCCCTTTCCAGTGTTGTAGTCTCCTACTGCTGTGGACCCCATCACTTACACTTGGCTTAGTACTTGTTAGGGTCAGGGAATGGTCCAGTTTAAAGATCCCCTTTCTCTTTGCATTGTGTATGGAGGATGAACTGGTCAACAAGATTAATCAAGAATTTTCTAGGCAACTATGCTTCAGCTGAATGAAAGTCTTGGCAGATGCTTAAAAAGGTAAAATGCTTCATCTACTTCTCTTGCCTTTGTGTGATAATTGAGAACTGCATGTGGAACTTATCATCTGTACATATCATCAAGCCAGATGGCTTATCATATATTCTTCAAGTGATTCTATGTCTCTCACTCTTTCCTTTTATTCTCTGCAAAATGAAAATTATCTCCATTTGCTTTATTTGCTTAGAGTGCTAGTCACCTGTTTGCCTTCCGTTCTTCCCAGTCTCAGGAAGAAACAGTTTGGTTTATGTTACAGGTTTTTGTCCTGTTTAAGATATGCAGGTAATCTTGGTAATTTCTGCTCTATCAAGGTCCTCCAGTTAATGCCAAGCTAAATTACAAACAAAATTAAGTTTCCATTAACATTAACATTTTAATAAAATTTCTTTCACACATATATAAATATATATACATATACATCATAGAAATAAGACAATAAAATGGCAAGTATCTTTTAAAATAAAAAATGTTCTAATATTAATGATAGCCATTAGATAGTGAAGGAATTTAATCAACTAAGGCACTTGAAAGGGAAAAAAATGCCTGAAGTAATTTTCCCATGTCATTATGTAGTTAGAAATCATTTAAATAAGCAAGTATATAAAATGTAATCAAAATAGTTCAATAAGTGCTTTAATAGAACTGTGAAAATTAATGACTTCAATGAGAACTGATTATCTAACTTGCCTTCTCAAATAGTTAAAATAAGATTTTGTGCTCCTTCTTCCAAATCCCAGTTAATATTAAATTGCTCCATTTGTAATGTAAAATGCAGCCTATGTATAGTGATTAAAATATACATAAATACATTTCCTAACATATAAATATAAGGACATAGTAAAAAAGAAAACAAAATTGTTTTAAGTATGCATATATTAAAACACAGAGTTGGTTCTAACCCAGTTGGAGCATAAATAAATATATTTTGTGTCCATAAAATAAGAATAATTTCCAGAAGGAAGATACTTGAAGGATAGTTATCTCATGGGTAAATAACATTACAGTAAGTTTAATAACCAATAGCAGAAAACACCAGAAATCTAGGTGCTATTTGATAAATGACTCTTTATAAAAATGCTAGCAGTGCCCTTGGCATCCTCACCTAGTCATTACATGGCTGAAAGATACTGTATTTTGATTGCAAATCTATATTTGTTAAAACATTTGCAGTTGTTTATAAAGTCTTCTGCATTTAATCTTACTTCATACCACAGAAGTAAGGGCAAAACCAGAGGTCAGTCAGGTCTCACTAAGAGAGAAACTAACATTTTGAATGGATGAAATTGGAAAGGCTTCAGAGACACTGGAACTGTCATATATTATTGGTGGAAATGTTAACTAATACCTTAAGAATTGGAAAACTGACATCTACTAAAGTAATAATATTTTGTGATTACAACCCCAATCCTAAGATTATATTCAACAGTAAAATGTACTTATATAAACCAAAACAAAAAGGTGCAAGGATGCTTTTATCAGCACTATTAATAATAGTCATTAATGTCATTAACTATTAATAACTTCATTAACATGAACCAACTACTGCTGTACACAGCAACATAAATAAATCTCATGAAAATAATTTTAAGCAAATAAAATAAGACTCAAAAGAGTGAAAACTGCATATTCCTTTTTTAAAAAAAGTCCAAAACAATATACTAACTTATTGAAGTAAAAATCAGTAGCTGTTCCCTTTGGCATGCAACTGAAGTACTACAGGGAGCAAGCATGAAGGCAACTACTTTTACCTTGCTTGCTCTAGGTGTAGTTAAATCAATGTTTTCACTCTGTGAAAGTCCCTGGAGCTGTATACTTATGATCCGTGTACTTCATGTATGCATGTAATACTTTAATACCTGGATGGAATTTTTAAAAAATAGAAATTCAGTTAATGGAAAGGTGAGGAGTTATGCAAATCACCTTAGAAAGAATGAAGTCAGGCAACTACAGCATTGGATTGTTGACAGCCAGGAGTAGTAGAAAAGAAAGAAAAAATATGTCAATGCTCATCTATGCTAACAGGGATTGTATGGAAAAGGCCATCTGGATTTAACTACTAGATTCTAGTATGGCAGCACTGTACTGTGTCTGCAGCAAGGAAGACATAAAGCTAACTTTGGCTGGCTGATGTCACTAAAACTTTGGTACACCTGATGCCTTTTTATGAATTCATGTTTTCCAAATAAACTTTGATCATGATTTCACTCCCAGTCCAAGTCTCAGGTATAAACTGGTCAAGCATCTCACCAGAGAGCACCTGTACTGCCTGATAGCTTCCCATCCATTTGCACACTTGTTACTTCTGAAAGTCCAATTTCTTATTCTAAATTGATATATTGATATTGTGATTTTATAAATTAATCTTGGAAATGGACACTAATTTGAGGCATTGGCCAGATTTATTTTATATTCAGTTTGCTATTGTTCCCTGGATTCTGAGCCCACAAGACAGAAATTCAGTTTCTTAATTCTCTCAATTCATCATGAAAATGGGAGGCCCAAGGGGTCTTGAAGGTCTTAGACATCAAGCTGTCTCCAGGTAATCTTGCCAATTACCTGAAGAAGTGATTCTTCTTCTTGCATTTCTGGAATTCATGCTCACTATGCTCATTAAGTCAGTGTTAGAAAGAAATAAGTAAATTATAAAAATGCAAGATCTTCCCTTGATTTCCTCATCTTCTCCTTTCACTGTTTCTACTTGGCTCTAGACATGCTGCTATCCTCTTTATTCCTTACATTTACTAGGCACACTCCTGCCTTGGAGTTTAGCACCACTATTACTTTAGTTTTCAGTATTTTCACCCAGATACCCACATGATTTTCTCTCTCACTTCCTTTAAGTCGTCAGATGTCACGTTCTCATAAAGATTATCCTGAATACTCTCTTTGAAATTGTGAAGAGAATCCCCCAGCACTCCTGGTGCTCTTTACCTGGCAGATTTTTTTTTTTTTCCATAGAACTTATCACCTTTCGCTATATGATATAATTTACTGGGTGTTTGTGTTGTTGTTGTCTGGATCATGTAAGCTCTATGAAGAGAGGGTTTTTTGTTTGTTTTGTTTCCTGAATTATCTCCAGGCCATAGAATAATGCCTGGCAAATACTTATTTATTATTTATTATTTATTATTATTATTTTTTTTTGAGGTACCAGGGTTGGGGATTGAACCTGGAACCTCATGTGTGGGAGGCTGGTATTCAACCACTGAAACACATCTCCCCTGAGTTGATTTTTTTCATTTGTTTGCTTGCTGTTTCTTTTTATTTTATTTTTTTTAGGAGGCACCAGGGACCAAACCCGGGACCTCCCATGTGGGAAGCAGGAGTTCAACGACTTGAGCCACGTCCACTCCCCTATTTGTTTTTAATACAGTTGAATTCATATGTTCTCAGGAGGAAAATCGGTAAGAGAGAAGTTGTCCTCTTTTTTTTCCTTCCATATCCTTTCTCATTTTTGTTGAAAGGGATAGTAAAATGCTTGCCAGCTATAATGACAATTATATAATCACGATTTGATAATCATTCCAGGAAGGAGAAAACCTAGTGAAATGGAATAATGGGTAGAAAACATTTTAAAGAACATCGTGACTTTCCCTGTCCCCTTGTAGTTGATATGTGGAAAAGATATATGAGCACTCTTGGCCATTTTGGGGGAGGGATAGGACAGATGCTGTAGATGGAAGTCACATGCAAGAAAGACTTTTGAAAGATCACTAAAGTTTCAGGGGCTTGAGGTAATAGGTTCTTGGATGTGTTAAGAGGGGTGACTGTCAAATGGCCAATTTGCAGCTCGTTGCTGTAGGAAGGTGATGGTGTTGTTAACCTTTAGGTAAGTACTGCTTACTAAGTGTCAGATACTGTACCCCAGGCTATCTTTATTCAACAAAATTTTAGAATCTCCGACGACTCCTGCTATGACCTTTCCTATTTCATTAGGTTTGATTTTCATCCCTTAACACTTACTTCATCATGAATTTAGTATATTGAAAGGAAAAAAAGAACTTTTAGTCATGAGGATAAAATTAGCTATGTAATGGATATTTATGATGTAGAATGATTATGGTGACATTTCTTTAGTATATGCACAAATATCTATGTTAGAAATTTTTTCATTTAAACAAGTTTTGGAACAACATAGTAAGAATTAAACTTTTAGTAATCCTTTGCCATATCTGTGTTAGCTCATAATGCCTTATTTTTGTTTCTTCTTCCTTTCTTTTTTCAGTACATATAACAATTTAGTTTGACATTTTTTCCTTTGCTAAATCCCTCCTACCAGAGCCTTCCAAGGGTCAGCTGATAGAGATGTATGTCAAAACCTGCTCTGTCTGGCATTTTTCTAAATAGAAGTTGAAGTTTGTGCACTCTTTTTTTTTCTCTCCCAAGTCAGTAATTTGTCTCTTCAAGGGCAAGGGTACATTTACTGAAGTGCTGATTTTAAATTAAATATTAATATTGACTTACTCCAAGACAGGAAGCTTGCCTTGCCTCAGTTTAAAAGGAATACGACATATTTCAAACCTTTATACAATTTTCAAGTTCTTAAAATAAGTCTCAATAAATTGTATTAATTTGTGAAAATGGTTATTTTGAGTTTTGCTATATTTGCCTTCTGTGGTGGTTTAAAACTGTATGTAACCCAGAAAACATGTTCTTAAATTTAAACCATTATGTGGGTGTAAGCCCATTGTAAGTAGGACCTTTTATGAGGCTGCTTCAGTTAAGGTGTGACACACCTCAAACAAAATGGGTCTTAATCCTATTAATAGAGTCCTTTATAAGAGAAAGAAATTCAGACAAAGAGAAGAGAATGCCTTGGAAGCAAGACGCTGAGATCAATGAAACCCAGAAGTGAAGGGAGAGACCAGCAGATGCCACCATGTGCCTTGCCAGGTGACAGAAGAGCCAAGGATCACTGGTAGCTGGTCTTCAGGAAGAAAGCATTGCCTTGATGATGCCTTGATTTAGACATTTTCCTGGCCTCAAAACCTTGAGCAAATAAATTCCCACTGTTTAAACACAACCATTTCATGGTATTTGCTTTGAGCACCTTAAGAAACTGAAACACCTTCTAACCACTATCTCATTTTTTCTCAGTTAAAAATCTCAAGATATTATATATGATAGTATGCACTACAGCATAAACTTCTAGGATGATAACATAAATTTTGAATTTAAAATATGCATTAAAAGTATATTTATGTGCCTTCATTAAGATTCAGCATGAAAAGAGGATTCTTAATCATGTTGTAATCATTGTGGTATATGCATTACATGTAATAAGCATTTTCTCATTCTCTGTCATTTCAATATTATCATTTTGTTCACACATAAAAAGTTAAATTATTACCAGTTATATTTTATGTATATTTATATATATATATCTGATATATATATATATATAGTCTTGTATACACATATGCACCAGATATTTGTGTATATGTGCATATTTATGATCTCATCAATGTCTTTGTATTTCATTGGGTTTGTAACTTTTTCATGAAAGCTTACACTATCATAGTTATATTTTCCCTCAAACTCAGTTAAAATTTCATAATATTTCTCTGCAATGTTTCACTCTGCATGTTGAAAATGAGAGATAGATTCTTTTAAAATTGCCTACATGTCCTTTTGCTTTATTCTTGCATTGAACTTTATTTTCAGATTATATTTACCTTTCTACAGTACTATATTTAAAGTCTATAAAACTATTAAGGCTACTATAATATATTTGCAATTCTTCCTGATGTGAATTTTATTTTTATAGAAATAGTATGTCATTATTGGCTTTGAATATGTTTGCAATTTTATCAGAATAACTGATAGAAACTTTTCAGTAAAGGCAAAAATAGTGAGAATTCTATAAATGACCTTGGAGATAAACAGAATTGTAAAAAGCAAGGTTTTTCCCAGTGGAGATGAAGACAGCTTTGCATGTGTTTACTGACCTTGAGACACATTTAGGATAGGCCATTTGCATAGGGTGAAAGGTATGGTTTCAAGGGGAACATATGAAAAGACCATCAAGTTCATAACTCAAGAAAAAAAGACATAATTACTCATTTTTTCTTCAAATTATAAATATCTTCTTTGAGTTATGTTGCAGTTTCATATAGTCTCCTATTAATAACTATTGTGTTTTCTCTATGGGATCCACAGTATTTGGATTAGTTTACAACTTGCGTTTCTAATACTTTTAGGACTGTTCTAAAAGTAAAGCATACAGATAGAATCAATTTAGTATAGTGTACTAGGCTAAGAAAATCTCACTAAATTTAATTAGTGGTCTACTGATCACACTTAGGAGTGTATGCATTTGCCTGTTAGAAACTATATTTCCCTATGACCAAAGACATGGGTTATGTTTTCTCCCATTACACTCTGGAATATAAGCACAGTACATTGTTTATTGTCTTGATCTGAACAATAACCTTCTTCTGCTAAATATTTGGCAACCATTTAGATCAGGGATATGAAGGCATTCGTTTCAAGTGGCAGTATCATTTTATGATTATTATCATTTTTAAATTTTTATTCGTCTAATAAATATTAGACAAATAATAAGTAGAAGATACTTTTTAATAAATATATGAAATAAAATTTTAATGCTATTTTCTAGGTGGTATTTAATGCATTATTGTACATGAGGAGATTTTTGTCCTGTTTCATAGAGATGTCCTTTACCCTTTGAAATGCCAGTATCTGACAGTTGTAAACTCCATACTTTGTTGAACAAG